>CAEGAF010021463.1:0-21887 GCA_903067075.1 Micropoecilia bifurca | reverse complement strand
CACTGTAATAGGCTAACATAACACCGCCACTTTCTGGACATCAAATTATCACGTTTTAACGTGATAGGTATCACGTTGTAACAAGATACGGATCACGTTATAACGTGATACGTATCACGTTAAAACGTGATACCTTAACGTGATCCGTTTTAACGTGTTACGTATCACGTTTTAACGTGATACGTAACACGTTTTAACGTGATACTATCACGTTTTAACGTGATATGTATCATGTTTTAACAAGATACATACGTGATAGCGCTCGAATTTTTTTTTCCTGCGTGACAGCAATGCGCTTCCGTAGTCCATGGCACCTTTGGTTACAACATAGTTTATCACCATCAGTGAGTGAATTTCTAATTGTGGCATAAAGCAGAGGAGAGGACTCAACCTTGATAAAGTGCCATCCATCGTTTATGGCTCCTTATTTTGGAGCTTTGTTGTCATTTTTGAACAACAAAAACCCATTTTGAAAACATTTTTTTCCCTGTGTCCTTTACTGGTTCCCTCAGACACTGATTATGTTTTCTTAGTAAATCTAAAAATAATGATTTAGTCTCTCAATTAAGCAGTGAGTCAGCATGTTTTCTGGGATTTTTAAAAAATCAAATTAAGTGTCTTAGTTGTATATTCTCCCGCAGGTGTTCCTCATCTGTTCACTAAGTCATCAGGGTCATGTTCAGTAATCAAACTCCATTGTTTAGATACTTCTTTGTTCTGTTGTTCTGTTCTCAGATCCTTTGTTGTTCTCAGATTTTATTGTGTTTCCTGAGTTTGAGCCATCGTTAAATTCTAGTTTCATGATGCACTTCCCTTCGTCATCCGTGTGTTTTGCCTTCCCATCCACGCCATAGCATGACAGGTCCATCCACATCCCTCATATGTTACTTTTTTTTTTATATACACATTTGTTTACTTTCTGTTTTCTATTTATGTCTCTGAGGCTTGAAGAATGTGATTTGAAAGAAATAATACAATTTTGACCAACTAGATGATGACTCACACAGAGGAGTCCAAGTTGTGGCCTCCTTCAAAGAAAATGCTTGAATTGCATTTTTAAAGGTTCCTGCTGCAAATGTTCAGTTGTGAAAGAAATTTGCTAAACTTTCAATCTGCTAGAAAGTCATCCATGGGAAATATTTAATGTTTGTACTTATTTCTTAGAACATTGTTGTTGAACTTTCTGGCCTGTCTAAGTCTTTTTGTTTTACATTTCTACGTCCACTGATGATTAGTCCAGTTGTCTATATCAGATAGTAACTAAAACCACTACAATCATCTTAAAATTATGTGTGAGATTTGTAATATTGTGCAATTGAATTGTAAACGTTTGCCCCGCTGTGCCTCTTTTGTCTGCGTTGTTCTCTCAGGACGCCATCTTCTCTTCGTTGCTCCAGCAAAGCTGTCTGCAAACTGTAAGGATATTAGTCTTATTCTGTGGGAACATTTCTGGCAGTCTCGGTATCTCATTTAAGCAAAAAAAACTTAATGACGCAAATCACTTGAAAGATGACTGAACAGACCGTTCTTGGACAAGTTCCAGATGATTTAAACACATTTTGGGCTCGATTTGCAGTCCGTCTCCCTCTCTCCATCTGGTTGGAAAACAGCTGTTGTGGTTCGTAATAGCACTGTGAGGTACGTCCGCCTTAAGATTTCCTTAGAGTGTAAGCAGCTTTCAGCCTATAAATATGGATCTCCCATTTTGAATTAACAGGTTGAATCCAGCCCTGTCGAGAGTTACGCCACTCGCCCATCATTTCCTCCCACACCCTGAAAGCTATGCACCGATTAGCTACAATACACAGGTACGATTTCATGTGAGCTTCTAAATGAAAAAACTGGATCCTCTTATGTGAGTTGAACTGTTTTAGATGTAGCTGAGGATTACGTCACAATGCACCTTGCTCCTCAGGAAATGGCGTTTTTATTGTTCTCAAAGCAGAGCACTAAAAGGGCGACGAGGTGTTAAAGCTGCTGCTGGACATGTTTGTAATTGTGTAATTTACATATTTGATAAAAAAGTGTCACTATGCCCTGAGAGTACAATAATATGAGACAGAAAAGTTGAGAAAAATTCCAGCTCCTCACTGTGATCCTACTGACATCTGCAGAAATACACAACTCAATCAGAAACAACCAATCAGAGTCAGGAGGAGGGTCTTAGTGCTATCAAATGTTTTCATGTATGCGCTGCTTACACCCTACCTCTTGTTTTCTGCTGGATTACACGTTCCCCACAATGGCGGGGAACGTGCTAACTAACTAACTAACTATCCTACGTCACAATGATCATCTGATGTCATCAGCTGTCGGTGACTTCAGATAAGCAGTTTTCCTGTAGCTTTACATTGTTTCACAGTCATTAGCACAGCTGTAGCAAGTTGAGAGTAAGAGTTTGAACAGCACATACACGAGCCTGGTTGACGACGCTAAGACCTTCCTCCTGGCTCTGATTGGATGTTTCTGACCGGGAGCGGGGCATTTCTGCAGGTGACAATAGGGGCGCTGGGAGAAGGTGGAGGAGCCTTTCACAGATTATCTGTTTCCTGTCACAACATGGTGGCAGTTTTAGTAAATATATATTTGTTGTTCTGGGTTCTTCAGTGACTTCCTTGGTGTCACCTGATGCACTCTTGGAGCATTTTTTATGGGTTCACTGTTAAATATTTTTCTCCTTTTGTGGATTAAAGCTCTCAGTGATTTTCTGAAGTACATTCTCCTCAGAAATTACTCATAAATCTTGCTGAATCTGTTCCTGTCATCGTGTTGATGCTCTATTTAACAGCAGTTGTGGAAGTGGGTATGGCCAGTGAAAATGAACTTATGAACTCAGCTTTCCAAAAATATATTAAAAAATATTTCTTAAAAGCATTAAATTAACAATTTCATAAAGAGAAAGGTAGCAAAGGGGGACATTTTTCTCAATTTTTCACACAGGATCAGATGGGGTTTGTATAGCTTTTTCCCCAATAAATTAAATCATAAATTTTATACATCATTTTATATTTATTCTGGTTTTTCTTGTGTTATGTTACAAAATGATCAAAACCAGAAGTAATCTGTAAGAGAGTAAATACTTTACCATGGAGCACTTGAACTAAATTTGCAGCAGCGGTAACTCGGATGAGCTTATGCTTGAAACCGGAAAGCATCCAAACTTTTATCAGACATGAGCTCACTTCATGTTATCAGGGAAGTGAATGGAAGGCGTTCCTCCAACCTGTTAGCTGATAGAGGAGGAGACAAAGACACTTAACAAGAAAGTGACGTATTGATTACATAAACCCTTTTCTGTGTGCCTGATGTGATCCTTTCCTTTTTCAAGTTTAGTTTCATCTGGACCTGGTATTAGTCCAGTAGACTGGCAAAAGCCTCCTGGAGGGAGGAGTAACAAAAGAGGGAAGAAGTGGAGGAACATGTTTAAGAATCCGATCCACAACTGTGATCGTCCCGTTAGCTCACAGCTGCGTCTCATGCTCCAGGATCTCAGTCATGCAAACACACACCCACCCTGAGCCACATGGATCACATGAAGTTAAATGCGTTTTAATTTCGGTCTCACTCTGCGCCACTTCCTGAGCTGCATCACTACATCTGCTTCCTCACCCACACTTGAATAGCTTCCTTGAGAATGACCAAAATGCTCTGGGAATTTAATGGAAACGTTGGTGGGACGATTGGATCAGTGGAAAGATGCGAAAGCACATCTGTGTGTTGTCATCCCAACAATGTGCAGTGGGCGGGAGATGTACTTTCAGCTGGACTTTCCTAAACAGAGCTCCACTGTTTACAGCATTTCATGGAGACTTTTGCATTGGAACACATTTGCAAACACATCCATGGCACATTGTGTTGTTTTCTGTTTTGTGGGATTTATCCATCCATCGTTTGGGGAGGAACACAATTACAACAAATCATGACTCATTTTAGTCACATAAAAGAGACTGCAGCTTTCCAGAAGGGATAAAGATTAAATCTTCTTGGACCGAAGCCAAGCAGAGGAGAGGAGGGGACCACTGTGACCCTCAGAGGAGATGGAGCCAGAGAACAAACCCAAAAGGCAGGCCTGTCCAGCAAGAAGGAGTGAAAGAGGGGAGGGAAGCGAACAGAGGAAGAGAGAGCGAGAGAGAAGGAGGGAGGGGTAGCAAAGGAGTGTGAGAGGCAAAGAGGAGTAAAGACACTAACTTGTGACTTGACAAAAGAGGGCAGGTCCCAGAGACAGGTAAGAAAGTTTGTTTGTTGTCCAGTCGGGGGGATTTTTCAATCATAATCAGTAAAAGTTGGCAGCAGTCAGGAGTGTTTTGTGTCTGCAGCAGAAGGAGGCAGAGGGGCAGAGGGAAATGTTTGTGGACTGAATCCTAGCACAGGAACAGCTGAGCGGGTTTCTATAGAAACACTCCAACATACAAAGTGGTGCTCTGTCCTCCAGGGAGCTGCAGGGACACTTTGAGTCCGCCACACAGTCCTCTTCACCTCGGCTTTTTAATCCATCAGTCAGTGAGCATGACGGCTTCTGCATTAAAGTAAATGCAAATTGAAGATTTTCAGCTTTGCGAATTGCAGATCCCGTGACCTTTCATGATGCAGATGTGGCTCTTCAAGGCTTTAGTGAAAAGGGAGCATTTTACTAGTCGACTTGAAATCCTCTGGACTGATTTCAGATGGATGCAGCTCCTAGGTGGGTGTGAACCAAAAGCTGTTATAAAAGTGGGAAGGAATAGTCTGGAAATCTCATTGGAATGCAAGTTTATATTTCTTTTTTTTGTAATCAAGCACATTTTGTTCTGATCCTTCATGTTCTAGGTGGGCAAACTATATTAAACAGTATCTGGAAGAATGCTCAAAAGTAAACATAAATCAATTTTCACTGATGCTTGGAATAAAGATGCTGGCATTAGAGGCACCAGTAAGGGCAAAAAGTTCAAATATACTGAACCTTTGGACAGAACAACAGGTTATCAGCTATGGGAAGTTTTTTTGTTTTTTAATATTTTTGTAGCTGATTTTGGTCAAATAGTTCATCTTTATTCCTTAAAAGGTTTTATATTATTTATGTGAGACTGGCTAGGCTCCACAGTCGGACAATTACAACAGCATCATAACTGAGCCATTTGGTCGCACAAATTGCCAAAGTCAGATAATTAATTTCTGCTGAGAAATTTCTGCCTCTTGTCCAAAGCTCCAGAGTTTTGGCAAAGTACTGATCTTGATTCCGGACCAGCAAATGACTATTCCTACTTCACCAAAACAAAGGAGAGGCTGGGGAAAAGCTTATTACCAAGGACTGCTGTGACAATGCTTTTATTAAATACTGTGACCGGTGCAACAAATGAATTAAAATTGCTTTTTTTTTCGGCATTTCTTAAAACACAGGAGTGCACTCACTCAAATGTTTCAATCTTTGGTTTGATAGACTTATACATCGGATGCAAGCTAATTTTGTTTGCTATTTTATGTGAGATTTTTAAAAAATTGCCTCAATACTAAGTTAGTTACTGAATGCAAATACATTTTGAGACGTTTCGTATTCACAGGTCAGACCAAAATTTTAACAATTCTTAAATCTTTTTCCCAGACTCTGCATTGTATTCTTGATATGACTTTGAATAGCTAAACTGTTAAGGGCATATTTAAAGTATAACATTTTCAATTGTTTTCAGGACTAAATAAAGATGGAAATGTTCAATTTCAAGTGTGAAATCAAGACGTAGCTTACAAGTGTGGATGAAAGCAATCAGAAGTAGGTTGGGTGGAGTAATGATGTTACATTTAAACTCAACACAAATGACATACAGACGAGCAAATATAGTGACAACAAGGTGATGTTAAGGCATTTATCCAGCGAAGAGGAGAAAGCTTGGAGACTCAACAAACAGGCACCTTAACAAAGTTTTTAAAAGCTCTGTGATGTGTGAAGTCACCACTGGTGACTGACAGCTTGTAAACAAATGACTGTCTTTCAAAATCCTGAAAATACAAGAAGATTGATAAAGTGCAATAACCTCTGCTCCAGTTCTGACTAAGATTATTGCTTTGATCATCCCAATAACTGTTTCACTAGTGTAGCCTCCACTGTGCCATCATTTCATAAAGTGATAATGCAAGCCTAATATCTTTAAGCCTGACCAGTCTGTGTTTTATTCATATGGATTAGCAGCATTACTGTAAAATAGTTTTAGATATGTTATTTACGAGGACACTGTCTGTGACAGGTCTGAATCCAGTTAGCTGGAGAACAACATGTCACTTCAGAGGTTCCATGTGGTGGATGGGAAGGATGTTAATGCACTAATGTACAAACTGCAGATGTCAAACAGTCTCCCCTTCATTTGGCTCAGGCATAGGGGGGGGGAAAGCACTTACAGCTGGGGTTAATTATCATGCCTCAACATTCAGATGGGGCTTTGGAGGCTAGTGACTTTACATGAACTCTGGACATCAGCAGACGTTCTGTGCTTACATCAAATGTAAAACTCTGTAAAAGAATGTTTCTTTTATGTGAAAAATCTTAAATTCACCATGCTTCTGTCTCCTCTGTGATCTAGTTGTTTCCTTTCTGCTTTGTTTTTAAGAATTTTGTACTTTTCAAGATAATTGTTAAACATTTTCAGGATGTAAAAGTATTTTTTTTACCTTTGTTGTCATTTTTTAAATATAATAGCTCTTGAAAAACTGTGAACACTGATGACACCAGATGACATGCCTTCATCCATATATGGCACTCACTTCCTGTTTATAAAACAGACAAAGCTAGACTTGTTGTCAAAAAGGGCTCAGAAATTATTTATCTGTTTTATATAAACAAAGGCTTTAAATTATATTTTCCCTCCAAAGATCTGGATTTTACTTAAGAAAATAAAACATGACTTTGCAGAAAAAAGAGTTTAGAATGACATTTTTGTCTCCAGTTACTGTTTGCTTAGATAGTTTGCCATATGATTCATGCTTAATGGACGCCAAGAACATAGTCCTCCAAGTCCAAATCGCCGTGTTTTTCAGTCAGACTTACTTATCAAGGCGACACATAACATAGTAATGAATCAAGCCTCTCTGACACTCACAGTTTTTAAGTGTTTGCCAGATTTCTCCACACAGAATAGCAGAAAGAGGACAGAAAGCTAGTTCTGGTTTCAAACTAAAGGGCTGTGAAGCTCTGAGAGGGAAAAAGGAAGGGCAACGCCAGGGAACACGGGAAACTTCAGATGTGTTTTTTCAGGCAGAGCCTCTGGATCAGAACCTCATTCCTGCAGTGGGATGTTTATGTGATGTGTCAGTCATTTTGTTTTTGTGGGACCTTGTTTTGTTTTCCATTAATTTCCCTTTTATTTATTTTTTTTAGTTTTGCTACTATGTTTTATTCCTTGAGTTTAGCTTCTTTCTGTTTGTCTCGATCTCCAGTGTCATTCTTCTTTGCAGGTTTTTGATTGTATTTCTGGTTTTCACACCTAGTGTGAGCAACATCTGTGTTGTACACACTAAATGTTGCAAGAAATGCGTCGGTGCAGGGCGCTGCAGGTTTCCTACAAAGCCAGAAGTTAACATGATGTTTCTATGGTCTTTAAGAAATGTCAGCTGCATTTTATCATCTGTAGTTCAAAATCTGAAATACTTCATATTTTTCTCAAATGTTTTAACCCAAATCAGTAGATAACAGTAGATAACATTCATGCAGGCAATACCCAGATAAAAGCTGTAATTATTCCTCTCTCCGCAGCAGCAAGGAATGCCACAGTTTTTGCTTCCAGTTAACTTTCAGATGAAATGTTCAGATATGACACTGTTCTGTTCTTTTGCAGTAACCTTTTATGCCGTATCCTCGTTATGGAAGGTGCTCATCAGTCTTCCTCATATAGGCGTAGCATTTCTGTATCAAAAATTCTTTTAAAAAATAGCTTTCAGTGAGTTTATGCGACATTCAATTTTTTTTCACAAAACTGAATTTTCAAATCAAGTTACTTGAAAAACATTAACTTTGTAATTATCTTTAGACTTATCAAACTGTAATGATTTAAATCATTATGCTTTGATTATTGAACCTATACAACAGTTTTGTAAAAGTTAAAACCTCACTGGATAAGTAGTTTCTTCCTTGGTTAAAATAAATGCATTGCTCTACTTTATCAGGCTTCCTCCTTTTGGATCCTCCACTTCATCACTTCAGTGACATAAAGTCTAAAAAAACTGGGCAGTTTTCCAAAGCCAATGCAAACAGGAATCATTGGTGCCACAGAGTTGAAGGTTTGTCCTTAAAGTTTTGTGGTGATTATTTCCTTCAGGGCATCTTTGCCTGTCCAGGATGTTGCTTGTTAAAAATATGTCTGCACACCCATTCTGAGCAAGCTGAGTCCCTTCATTGAATCAGATTTTGTAGATGATTGTGTTCCTCCTGTACACAGCTGAGCTTGTTTCCACATATGTAAACTATATTTCTAAAGATCAGGGGTTACATTACCCTTTAAAAATCCTCCCACTCTGTTCTGCTGCTGAAAAGGAAAACTGGGTGTGTCGAATAAGAATCCACAGCAAAGATTCCCTCATGCAAGCAGACAAATTATTTTAAACCACTCTTATCACAAAGACTTGTATATTTTCCCCCACTGTGGGATTTATAAAGGATTATTCTATTCAATAGTGTACCTACATTAATGTCTTCACATTTGCCCACCACAACCTTCCCTGTGGTCAATGTTGATTTGTAGATTCTATTAATTTTTTTTGCGGTATTTTATGTATCATTATCTGATCTTCTTTAAGAATTTCTTCAAATTTGTCAAAAAAAAACCCACAACAAAAGCAAAACACCCAGTTTCATCCTTCACCATAAAGTGAAGACATTTCAGCTCTCATAATAATCCTAGCTCAATTCCTTAAAGTAAATTTTATAACACACTAATACTATTCCTAAATAACTGTTTTGGAAAATGAACTCACACCCAGCCCTGTTCTGTCACAGAACTGAAGCAGGAAAGTCTTTGAGATTTGATGATGGCTGAAGATCAAAGCTGATGTGTGAGGAAGAAGTGTGTGGATGTGGAAAAACAGCAGTCACTTGGAGTGGAGGGAGAAACAGTATGATTTTAGTTAAGACTCAGAACCTGGCAGCACGCGAGGAATCCAAACAAAGGGAAGAAAATCCTCTTCCCAAGGAGTTATGATGAACTTCAAAGCTAAAAAAAAATACTGACAGTAAAGTATGGCAACCGTCTTCTTTCTCTGCAAGAACAAAATTAAAATATTTCACTTTAAGCTCTTCTAATGAAACCAGTTTTTGGGAAGCTTGAAATGCTTCTGTCACACATGCAATAAAAGAGCAACATCACAGTATTTTCTAAGCCTGAGATGCTGAAAACACTGAACTCAGAATAAATTGGGGACAAAATCTGCAACAACAAATCAACAGTGACATCATTTACTGCAAGGGGCGCCTTAAATAATGGCTGTGGAGGGAAGATTTAGTCATTTGTTTTCCAAAGCACAAAAAGCTGATCACCAGAGCCGGTAAGAAAGTCGAGTCTTGGTCATGATAATTAGGAGATCAATTCTAAGGCTTTAGACATTTCAACAAAATTTTATTCAGATTCAATGAGCGAGTTATTTCAGAATATCCTCTTCTCATAACAAAGACATGGATAATTGTGTAAATTATTCTGCTTGGCTGTTTTGTGTTAGTCAGTCTGGCTTTTTTCTCTATGCACCCAAACAAGATCCCAGATTCACTGCTTTTGTAAGTTTATCTAACTCAGATCTCTGGCATTCACCTCGACTCGTACTGAGGAGCAAATAGTTTCTCCAGGTGTTATGCGTGACTTCAAAGGCAACAGCAGCAAAAATACATTTACATTTTCATGAATTACCCATTGGAAAAGACCAGCAATAGTCACCTGAGAGGTGGATTTAAATGCAGCTCAGGAGAATAAATCTTCCTGCTGCTTGCTGGCTGTGCAGAGCCGGTGTTGGTAATGAAAGTCTAATTCATCCTTCTAGTAAAAAGCGACTGGTATTTTTCCACAAATAAAGTCCGTAATAGACAAATAAACCTTTCAGTTTTGTCAGTCACATAAGAGTGCTGTAAAAATAGTTTCTCTTTAAATTTCTCCTTTTTGCTTTCATGTCACAGTTAGATGTGGGCAGAAAACCAGAAGTAGTTTTGGACTTTGAACTCTGCCTTGTGAAGCTTTTTGGACCATTCTTGTCGTGACGTCTGATCAAATGAGGCACGGCAGGACTGAAGTAATCAGTCTTGCAACCATATCGTGTTCTTTCAAGTTAATTCATGATTTAGCATTAATTAAACCCATCCTTGTCCCAACAATAAATAGGATAATAACTAAGCCATTTTCTCTTAGGAAATTATGACTTCAAAACCTCCTTGGCAGAATTAAATGTAATTGAACTGAAGTGATTTTTTTTATCTCTTTGCTTGATACAATATTGTGCATTTTACTTAAAAAACAACCAGGTTCTCTTTCATGTTCTCTTGTAGGACAATGAAGGCTGGTGTGGGACTTATTTCTTCATTGCTCCTGTTCCTCTTAATGGGAGCAGTCTTCACCCAGAGACCGCGACCAAAGAAGCCTACTAGGCGTCCAGCCACCACCAGGAAGCCTTTTGTCCCCAAGCGTGTGGAGCAAGCCGTGCCCGAACCCCAGGAGCCCACAGATTTCCCTCCACCCATCCTCGGCCCGCCCTCCATCTACTCTGATTGTCCCAGAGAGTGTCTATGTCTCCCAAGCTACCCAAATTCTCTCAATTGTGAGAACCGGAACATCCGTGTGGTCCCGGTCATCCCATTCAGAACTCATTACCTGTACCTACAGAACAACTACATCTCTGAGCTCACTGCTGAGGCCTTTAACAATGCTACTGAGGTCCGCTGGATCAATCTGGCAAACAATCGCATCCAGAAAATAGACAAACAGGTTTGTCAGACGGTTTTTTATTTTTTAAAACCTCTAAAAATCTGAAAAACTGGTTTAAAATGCCAATCTGTTCCCCATGTCTGCAGGTCTTTGAGAAGATCCCGGGTCTGCTGTATTTCTATGTCCAGAGAAACCAGCTGAATGAAGTACCATCAGGCCTCCCGACAAGTCTGGAGCAGCTTCGTCTGGACAGGAACCGCATTTCCAAGATCCCCGCTGGTGCCTTCACCAAGCTGGAAAACCTGACTCTGCTGGACCTGCACTACAACCAGGTGAACCACATTTGGCATCCTGCGGAGGCAGGAGAGCCAACTGCATTATGGGAAGTAGATTTTCAGTTTGTGGTGTCTTCTTGGTCAGCTGAGCGACAGTAGCCTGGGAAAGAACACACTCAAGGACCTGAAGAACCTCATGCAGCTCAACCTGGCGCACAACGTTTTGAAGAAGATGCCCGCTGGAGTGCCAAACAGCCTCATCCAGCTGTTCCTGGACAAGAACCGCATAGATGACATACCAAAGTAAATACTCAGGATACTAACATTGGTTAACGGACATGTGTGTACACAAATACTCCAGTGTACTGTGACAGTGTTGGCCACATATATGGGCTAAAATGTTGCCAAAGAAATTAAGATTTCTAAGATTTTCGCTGCTGTCAGAAAGATTTATGTTTGGAACATTGAACATTGCAGATATGAACCAGAAATCTGCATTCAAAGATATTTGTATCTCTGCATGTTCCTCTTTAGTTAAAAGTGCAAAGTTTTTATCTCAAACTGTTAAAAACTCCGAAATGCAACATATGTTTGGCGGTTTAAATCCTTTTGCAGTTTCCTTCAATGCAACAAAAAGTTACATTTAGATATATAAAGCTGTTTTTGACTCAAATTTGTGCCAGTATAGCCTGATTTGCTGAGGAGTACCAGCTTTGTTTATGTTCTGCATGCCTGTGCTGTCCAGAGATTACTTCAAGGACTTCACCCACTTGGCGTTTGTGAGGCTCAACTACAACCAGCTGAGCGATAAAGGAGTTCCCAAGGCCGTGTTCAACTTGACCAGCCTGCTGGACCTGCAGCTGGCTCACAACCAGCTCACAGTGATTCCCCTCTTCAACAATCACCTGGAGCACCTGCACCTCAACCACAACAGCATTGAGAGTAAGTGACGGTCTTCTACACACTGGTGCTAATATAATAACACTCTTCCACATGTGGAAGAGTGTTATTATACAGGTCCTTCTAAAAAATTAGCATATTGTGATAAAGTTCATTATTTTCCATAATGTAATGATAAAAATTAAACTGTCATATATTTTAGATTCATTGCACACCAACTGAAATATTTCTGGTCTTTTATTGTTTTAATGCTGATGATTTTGGCATAGAGCTCATAAAAACCAATAAATGAAAAGTGAATTTTTATCATTACATTATGGAAAATAATGAACTTTATCACAATATGCTATTTTTTTTAGAAGGACCTGTATTACTGGTGTAGTTTGAGTTAACTCGGCACTGGGTAAATGGGTTTGGACAAGAACAGGCGAGGAGATGCAGAACCACCTCCTTGCCTGTGGGGGCACTGCACCAAGAACTACTGAAGGAAACAACGCAAAAAAAAAACCTCAGATGAAGACACAACTTCCTTCTTCACAAAATATAAACAAAATTGGAATGGTATCAGATTTTAGAGGTTATAGAGTTTCTCTTTTGTCTTTGGCAATCGACCACAAGCCATTTCCCCTGCAAACAATAGACTTTACACATTTGTTTTGGTTGCATTTACCCGGAATTTCTTGCGCTATAATCTGCTTTCTGCCTTTGGAGCGATTTCTGGTCAGCTTGCATCTACATATGCATTCAAGCAGCACCAGAGTTCACTTCAGCTGAACCAACACCCGGGACCCAATTTTCTTCTGGTCCACATCAGAGTTTGGTTGTGCATTCACACCTCAAACGAAGCGAACCTTCTAGACACACGAACAAGAGTTTGATTAAACCGGACTAAATGGGGCAGGTATGCACCTTAAATATTTGACTTGCACGTGACTCAGGATTCAATTAAGAAAATATCACCTTTTTAAAATAGTGCTGAGTCAGCTGACAAGCTGCCTGAGCAACACAACAATCCACAATTCAAGAAACTCACCGGTGCTTAAAAATGTGAAGTATAGTAAAAAAAAAGTTTTTATTTTGCATCTGTAACCATTTGCTTTACTGACAGGCATCAACGGAACTGAGATCTGCCCATTCAGCCTGCTGGCCGACCTGACTGACGACCGTCTGGTGCCACGACTAAGGTAGGTCAACAAGTCAACATGAACTGGTGCTGCAGCAGCTCTGGACAGGAACTTGCACTCAGGTCACATGCTGACACATTTTGTTCTGCTGCCTCAGATACCTGCGTCTGGATGGGAATCATTTGCAACCCCCCGTCCCTATGGACGTCATCATGTGCTTCAGACACCTTCACTCTGTCGTCATTTAGGAGGAAGGGCGTCTTCTCACACAAACCCGCAACACGTATGAAAAACCGAATAAACGACAGCAGTGCACAACGGGGCAATTCGAGCTAAAGCACGCTCACTGGAGCACAAGGTTTTGAGCTTGAATGAGTTGCATTACTGAAAGAGGAACTCTGCTCAGCTGCAAAGCTTCGAGTTTGCTTTTTAAATGACTGAAAGTGTCATTCTGCCAGAATCCAAGCAGTGGACTGCAAACTGGCAACAAGAGATTATAGGAACATTTAGCTTATGGTTTGCATGGGAGGTTTAGTATCTATTCAGTAAAAAGAAAAAATAGACAAAAAATAATGAAATGAGCAAAGCTCCAGGTGTAATAAAATACATACAGCTGCATTTAATAAATTAAATTTAGTTACATTTGTATTTATGTCAATAATTCAATCTAAAAAGTGGAACTCATATGTTGTACAAATTTATTACCCAGCTACACGTCTAAAGAAGTTATTTCTGGATGGATTTGGAGTGGATATGAATATTAAATGGGGCAAACAAAAACCAATATTCAATCGATGAAAGTATTTAATGCATAAAGTACATCTATATATTTTTAAGTCATAACCCCATCCATCATTGGTTGGAGCTCCTTTTGCATGAATGAGGTGTGACGTGTTTCAGCAGTACCTTAACACAAAGATGAAGCTTCAGTCTGTCCACAAATCCCCATCCTTCTCTTTTGAGCAGGTTTTTTCCCACCATACTCTTCATTTACTTTGACTTTCCATCAATATGTTTAGTTTGCAAACTTTGTGAACTGCAGAATCCGCTGGCGGTCATTTAGCGATGACCTTTTGTGAGTTGCCCCTCTGGTGAAGTGTGTCAGGAACAGCTGTCAGATCACCAGCCACCCCCATGATTCTTTTTTTTTTTTACTGATCTTATGTAATATTTACATTTACACAATCATGAAAATGTAGAACATGTCACTCTGTTTGTAATGAATCTGCATATGAGTTCCACCCTTTCAGCTGAATGACTAAATTAAATTAATTTGATATTTGACGTTACGGAGACGCTCCTCCGCTCTGCTACGGAGGGCGGCTTTAAGGACCAATAATTGCAGTGCATAGACCTGAATAATGCCTTCAGTTTCCAAGGTGCTCTGTGTAAAAATGTTTTTGTTTTTCCTATTAATAGACTTTTATGTTATTCCTCTGTATAAAGGCACTTTGTACAAATATTGAAAAATAAAATGTCTTTGCTCATATGCAGCTGATCGTTAATCGTATTTTTTATTTCATAGCTCTGATACATTTTCTCCACCTTTGAGTTTGCTGGGTTCAGTATCCTGAGATAAAACATGTTCATGTTTTGGTTTTCAGGAAATGTTGAAGTATTTGTATTCGTAGAGTTCCCAAAATGTTCTCAACACATTATGCAAAGGTATGTACAGTCATTATGCAGGGATGAGCTCTGCCAAATTGGCAAGGGGAAAAAATTTAATTGTTTCCAAAAACGGAAACGTTTTCAGGAAGTTTCTCTCTTCAAGTCAGGGTGCAGGAAGACGTCTGTGGCAGGAAGGATGTGAGCGTAACCAGGAAGAAGCTCCATCCCTTACATTCAGGTACCAGAACCATGACTCATCTTGACTTTAGTCTTGAATAGATGCTAATAGTCACTAAACAAACAGAAAACGGCGGAACATCAGTACAGAGGCACACAGAGAGGGAAAATGTGGATTGTAGTTCTTTCTAATCATTGACTCATTTTCACTTTTCTTATAGATGTTTTATATTTTTTTTCTAAAACCTCCAGGTATTTTTAAAAGGTCATGATTCGTTGCACTTTGACACAGTTCCTAGAGCTTTTTTGAAAAAAAAAAAAAAAAAAAACAGGCCGACAGCATGACACACTCTCTGCCGCACCAGACATTTTCAATAATTCGTCCTTTGTGTTACTCCAAATCCATCCGAGAAGTTTGTCACAAAAAAAGTCTAATCATAGGCTCATCCAAACAGAGAAAACTGAAGTCACACCAGAGTTTATATTCACTCAAATTAAAAGTTATACTTTGATATTTTCTACCTAAAATAAGCATTTATTTTAACGCATCTTTTCCAGGTGGCAGGCATTGATCAGTGTATCCGTACAGCAACGTCTCAGTGTATTTCATTGCACTTTTCATATAATAGATCAACACGATGCCGTGGAGGGATTAGGATGTCTCTAATAGTTTTCGATGATATTCACAAATAAGGTCCTAAGGTCTCTGAGATGCATTTGTATTCGTCCCCTTGAGGCAGTACTGTAAAGAGCTGTCTTCTCCTTCAACCAGAGCTCCAAGTCCTTTTGGAAAATATCTCCAGCAGCTTCACTGGAAACTGAAAAATGTTCTTAGCAACACAATTCAGGCTGAGTCAAATTGACTTCTGATCATCTGTGAAACGTGAATCTTGCATAAGATTCTTGGCTGGATTTAGCTCTGGATTAAGGTTTTCCTTAGACGTCTTGATGGAAAGTGGTTGATTTCATTTATAGCTACTAGATTAACAGGTGCTGAATACATAAGCATGCCACACTTTTCAGATTTGTATTCCTTTTGAAAAAATTTAACTACATAGAATTTTCTTTCTTTCTTCTCTGATTGTAGACAGTTCAGAAATCTTTAGACCAGATCTTCTCTGTGGTGAACACATTCCCAGCTCTTCCTCTCAGGAGACACAACACACTCATGCAGCTTCGTGATGACCCCTACTGGCTACTTACTGTATATCACTAACCCTAGGCTGGGAACCTTTCCCTTTAAATTGTCTGTACTTCCAGTTACAAATGCTGACACGAGTTTCCTCCACCTTGAAAGACCCTCAGGAATTTTACGCAGATACTCCGGTAGTAACGGACAGTGACTCAAAGTTATTCCAAGAACGCAGGTAATTCCTGTTTTCATCTGACTTCCCTGAAGACATTTGTTTAAAAAGAATTCTGTCTCTGCAAATAGATGAGCAGGTTTAGCAAGAGTTTCTTAAAACGACTTGCCTAACCTGTAAAAGACTTTGTCCTCCTGGGGTCAAAAAAAGGTGCTGACAGACGGATTATTGATGTTCAGCAGCAGAAGGAATGACCAGTACTCCCCAAGAAACAATCGACTGGATAATTTTAGGTGCAGACACTAAATTCATCCTAAAACTGAAAAGAAAAAAAAACCCAAAAATAATCTGGCAGATTACAAGGAAGATGTACAAAACAAATGATGACACTCTAATCTGATGAATGACTCATGAACACATTCACAGAAAGTCAGTGAGAGTTTTTCTTTTCTCCACAGTGACACGAGGGTTACGTCACAGAAAGGGAGGAAACCCTCAATTATCCACTATCATTTTCTCTTACAATGACTGAGGAGTTCCTTTTAAGTGCATCACTTCCTTGTCTAGTAAACAGAGGCGTGTTCGCCTGCAGCGTCAGTTTTGTGAGTTGAAGCATGATTCGAAAACCCCCCTCGGTCTACTATAAGAGCAGAGAGAATGGAGGCTCAGAGACACACATTCTCTCCAGGACTCATCCTCTCAGGTAACACACAGGTGAGTCTGAGCACAGGTGATGCTGTTGCTGCTCTGGGTCCTGCTGACTGATCCTGAACTTTGCACTGGCTCTGTGCAGTTTTCTTTAATCTCGTAGGGATGTTCGAGATGTTTTATAACTATGTAGTGCAGTAACTGCGTATGTCCTGGGATTTAGTCATTGCTGATCGATCGTTGCAGCGTTTCGCCAAGATGGGTGACAACTACATCCTTACCCACCATTCTCTCCTGTTGATACACTGTAAAAGCTGACAGCGCCATAAAGTTAAATGCACTCATTTTACCTCCTAACTCCTGATGTTTTACACAGAAAGTTGCTTTAAGAATTTTTATCACGCCTAATTTAGTGTTAGGGTTAATTGTATATCTTAAAATTAACTTAACTCATCATTTTAAGACAACTTTTAAACTTCCATTGCTCAAAGATGTCTCTATTCAGCTTCACCTGCAGGTAACCACAGTGATGAAGATGCTGCTCAGTTCTTCCGTGCTCATCCTCCTCCTCCTGGGTTTTCTGAACGGGCCTGCGGAAAGCCGGATGCTGCACATGGACGGCTGCTCTGCCAACGTTCACGTCCACGAACTACATCAGTACTTCTCTGAGATAAAATCAGATGCGGTGAGTTTAATCAAAAAACACACACACACATGCCAGTGCAGCTGCTCATCCAGAGTAACATGGATACAGACACAGGAAGTCATTCGCTTCATGTTCAAGTGTTCTTTATTAGATGGGAAGAAGCCGCCTGAGAGAGATTTTAATCCCCTGTTTTCTCACCTTACATGTCAGATATCGGCGGACGGTGAGATTGGAGTGAAACTTCTGGATGCATCGCTGATGAAGAACGTTCAGGTGAGCTCCTCAGGAATTCTCACATGAGAACATTTCCATCCTGTTTCTTAATTTCCCGACGTAGTGACGAATACTTTCACTCCTGACACCTGCCTGCCTCCCTGCACCAGGAGGGCCAGACGTGCTGCTTTGTGCGCCTCCTGCTGCGTTTCTACGTCGAACGAGTCTTCAGCAACTACGAGTCCTCTCAACCAAGTCAGCAGCGCTGCTCCAGTGCCTTGGCAAACGCTTTTGTCAGCATCAGAAGGGAAATGCATAAATGTGTACGTTAGCCGTCCTGTTTCAGCTGCGACATCGCCAGACGCAGCTATGGGTCATGTTATTGACCTTTGAACTCTTTTTGCTTTTCGTAGCACTGCCACTGCGGAGAAGAAACCCAGAGAACGATTGACTCTGTGCTCGCCAACTTTGACCAGGTACGCTACGCCATGTGTGCTTTCTGTACAAAATGCAAAGATCTTTTCTCAGCTCACATAACGACAGCTGGATGTAGAAGGTTTCCGTTTCAGTGGGCAAATAAATAGCTTTGAAAAAATGTTGCATGTCAGGAATTATTGAGCAATTTTTTTTCTTGTAACAAACTCAATGTCTCCCTCTACCATAAAGAAATCAACCAATCAAGCAGCATCAATTAGCAAGGCAATTAAACACAGCCAATCAGTTCGCTTAAGCCACTCTAATACTGCTTTAGTGATTTTCCATTTCTGCTCATATCTAAAACTCTTTGCTCTCTTCTCCCGCTGAGCAGCTGCAGATCCAGCAGGCGGCGCTGAAGGCTGTAGGGGAACTGGGCACAGTGCTGGACTGGCTGGAGGGACTGGGATCTAAATCATAAACACGAAGCTGACCCGCACAAGAGCTACTCATTCGTTTACCCCTGAGCCGTTTCGCATTTCTGTGTGTTTGTACTTGAATTAATTTAAACTTGTATATATTTGTATTCTCTCACATGTTTTTGGTGGAATGTCTGAAGCTGACTTTTAGAAGGATGTATAGTTTTTTAGAATTTAAAATTACTAATAGGTTTTTATATGAAGTTGTAAAATGGGTTTTTATCAAAACAAAGCTTTTATCTCCATTGTAAAAGTAAATAAATACAATATATGACTACGCTTTAATTTTCTTGCAGTATTTATTGTAATTTACTGCCACCTGGTGGCTTTAATAAGAATGCAACAACTACACAGAAAAAAAGATATTCACATCAGTATGCAACACCCTCCACAAGCATTAACTGACCTGGTAAAGATGTGCAGAGAAGCCCATAAATAAAAGATTGTTATGGAAATGCTTTGCTGAAGTTTTTTAAATATATATTATTTCCTGAAAAGGAACATCTCAAGGTACTCACAGCCTACAGCTGCAGGTGCTACTAAAATAATCCTTAGTCACTTGGAGGCAATTTAAAATCACAGAAAAGCTCCAAAAGGGAATCAAACTTAAAACTCTGAACTAAGAACTTCTGATCACGTAATAGCAATTATTCATATCTACCACATCATTACTGATAACTAGTATTCCCTGACATTAATATGATCAGGCAGCAGGTAATCATATATGTATTATTGTTATAAAGGCTGAGCCAAGAAAATGCATGTCTGTTTCAAACAAGTAGCCCTTTGTGTTGCTCTGAACTCGTGAAGTAGTTCCCAGTCTCAAAAAGGTTGGTGACCCCTGTTAGACTGTGGATAAATGACAACCAACCATATTTTAACTTGTTTATGTTTTTATTTATTGTTGTTGTAATAGTTTCTTTATGTTGTAGCACTTATCGTGGGACAGGGAATAATTTCAATTATCTTATGTTCTTCTACATATGGCAGAATTAACAATAAACCTGATTTAATTTGAACTGTATTATATGTTGCATAAATGGGTATTAAAACCAGTGACAAGATTTGATTGATTTATAAAACACTCACTTTATAATTTGGAAGCGGTTAACATTTTATGTATAGAGAGAAGTATATAAAACTAAGAGTCCACTGCACTGAACCCCATTGAAAACCTCCTGGTTCTTCCACCAAACATTGATTTCTGAACTCTTATTGAGTTAAAACATGAGTTTTGTTGTTTCTAAATTAATCTGAACTTGTTTTCTTAGCATTTGAGATCTGACAGGACTGCTTCTTTTTTTTATGTTCACCATTTCCCATTTTCTGCTAATAAATAAAGTGGTCTCCCAATTTTTTCCAGAGCTGTATCTTCTTTGGAGAATGACTGATAATGGAGAAATATATACCTAAGGAACGTGAGTAAAATATCCACGATCTGTTAAGTGTTTTAAAACACCCCATTAGGGCAGGTTTTTGGGTCACTGTCTTCTAAAAGTAGTCACTGCCGAATGAACATAGAAGCTACCAGCCCTGAATCCAGCAGAACAGCCCAGACCATCACACTTCCTCCTCCGTGTTTGACAGCGGACGCCCCACGCTGTGGAACGATCCTTACAGCTGCTTCACAGCGTACATGATCCTGAATGATGAACTGAAAATGTCAAATTATGATTCATCAGTTCTTTTTCACCACTACTCCTGATGGTGGCATTTCATGGTGCAGATGTGCTTCTTTTCATCAGTCTGATATGATTTTTAATGTTTTGTTTTTGTTGCTGCAAACCGGTAGTCTGAAGTTTTCTCTGCACAGTTGAAACTGAGACTTGCTTCCCACTGTCTCTATTAGTCTAACTCTGTGAGCCACCCATCAACAAGCTGCTTACTCTAAGAACTTGCCCTCTGAATCAGTTGTGGCTTTGGGTCTGCCAGACCTCTTCCTGTCAGAGTATATCCCAGTTTCTGAGTCTTCACCGACTCCTTAACTTTGTTTTCCACAGTGTACATCTCTAAGTGTTACATTGGTCTTTCTTCAATTGATTAGTGCCTTATTCCCTTTGCTTTAGTAGTGACAAGCTTCTCTCTGCGGTGCTGTTCAGCAGATGCTAATCTGGGAGAAGCAGTTTGCTCCAACACTGATTTTATGAGGTTATAAAATAATCCAGAAAGTTTGGACCAACACTGATTTTACTAGGTTATAAAATAATCCAGAAAGTTTGGACCAGCACTGATTTTATGAGGTTATAAAATAATCCAGGTAGTTTGGACCAACATGGATTTTATGAGGTTATAACAGTGGCGGCTGTCAAGGCCTGCAAGGCCTTCTCTGCTGGCCTAAAAATACCTGAATCACAGACTGATGTTAATTATATTTTGTAAATGGATACGTATTAAATAATTCAAAATGTTCTGTCCGCTTCCTTTCATTGCTAGCCCCCTGGTTGCGTTGCTCCTAGACATGTATTTTCATATTTAAGCATTTAACCAATCACATTTCAGCCACTATTTGTTGCCAGGGTCAAAGAAATCTGCCTGGAGGCCTTCACAATCACTTCTAAATTAGCATAAATTAACATAAAATAAGTGTCGATCAAACTGTTGCTTCAACCAATCAGATTTTGAGTTGGCGACACCAAGGCCCTCTAGCAGGCGTACGGAAACGTCAGCGTATCCACACGCTTTGATTGGATAGTCAAAGTGTACTAGCCAGAGCTAGCAAACTGCGTCTGTAGCAAGCTGCACAACATACTGTTGTGTTGATTTAATAGCTGTTTTGTCAACCCACAATGGCTGAAGGAGGAGAAGAAATAGATTTGGTTGGAGTTTTACTGTCAAAGCCATTTTCAAGACGGACTTTTCAAGAAAAGCTGGACATTATTAAGAAAGGTCGTGCAAATCCGAAAGCTAAGCAAGCCTGTCACAACCAAGTACACCTCGCTGCAGCATGCAGAAAGGGGCGGGGACGGACCACTGTCAGCCTCTTACCTTATATGGAAATGGGACCATTGCAATCCGGAACTGAAGGGGGCGCTAGTGGCGCTATTTCCTGTACCAGCCGCGTTAATAATAATAATAATAATAATAATAATAATAATAATAATAATAATAGTAATAATAATAATAATAATAATAATAGAAATAAAAATGTAACGTGGTATGTCCTTTAAAAAAATAATTAAAACTATTGTTTTTGAATGTTAAAATCACATTAGTAATAAACAACTTAAAACAAGCAAC
>CAEGAF010021450.1:0-19616 GCA_903067075.1 Micropoecilia bifurca | reverse complement strand
CCCCCCCCCCCCCCCCCCCCCCCCCCCCCCCCCCCCCCCCCCCCCCCCCCCCCCCCCCCCCCCCCCCCCAGAAAGGCGCGACTGGAGAGAGCCAGCTGAACATCACAGGGGAGAGAGGTGGAGTTTAGCAGGGATACAGATGGAAAAAAAATAGATGGTTAACTTCAAAATTTCAGTGCAACAGAAAAGGGATAAGAAGCGAGAGGGGAAGAGAGGCAGAAATGAGTAGCACATCTTCTGCTTTGCTTTGCATTATTACTTACTAGAACCGGAGGGGGAACCAGCAATTGTACCTGAAAGAGAATAAGAAAAGGAAGCGGAGATGAGAACTTGTTTATTTATGCATTCAATTTGCCTAAAGACTCGACTCTGGCTCATTTATCAGACTCAGGTGGGGGAAAAAGCTAAGAAAAATAAGGGTTGCAGAAGACCAACCTCTCACCGTCCCGGAGTAATTACAGGATCTGAACCGTCTTCCCCCTCATCCCATATTTCCCTCTTTCCCAGATTCATATGTTCGTTCTCCCCAGTTAAGTGTCTTTCTTATTTGCTTTTTTGTTCCCCAAATAAAGTTTATTTCTCAACTAAATTTAGATTTCGTCTTCCAATGTTTAATGCATTATGTCTTTTTCAAAGCTACGGCCGTTTTGCTTTCTATTGCAACCAAGCGGAAGCTGCAAACATTTAAATTTTTAAATGCCACTAATGGGATCCAAGAGTTTTAAAAGGCCAGGGGTGAGGTCTGAAGGTGTGTGTCAGCACTAATATAAGTGAGTTGGAAACAACAGCATAGTGGGGGAAAGAAAACTGACAACTTTCTGCAGTGTGGGTGCATGTAAAAGTGTGTGTGTGTCTCCACTGGTGTTTCTCTTATTGCATAAAGAGTGTGGCAGTGTAAAAGCAGAAAAGTGGGGAGGGGCTGCCCTAGATTATTATTTTATCATAGCTAGCTGCTGTGCCTGGTTACTCTCTCCAAAAGGATTTCCTCCTCACACACCGCTGTGCTGCTGCACATCCCTGATCTGCTCTCTGCAAGCAGGTCACAGAAACTCCAAAGAGCTCAGTGTCCTCGTAATCTTTCAAACCATCCTCTCTTTTCAGCTTGTTCTTCTGGTTCTACTTTTCATTCAGGACCTGTGAGTCACAGTGACGCCTACTGTACATTCATCAGTCCAATATGGAGCAAAAAAAAAAAGTCGCTCAAAATCTTTTATGAGACAAAACTAATGAATGTCAACTCTTCTTAGTTAAGAATTATTCTTGTTATGATACAATTAATGCATTGATTGTACTACAGTGAGACAGACTGCAGCCCTCGGAAACAAAGTTCACTGTCTTGACTTTGAAGTAATGTAAGCACCATTTGTTTCTGGTTCATTCAGCCAGTGAGAGATCAAGACTTGAACCGGATAACATGAAGGCTTAACAGAGTACAACAAAGTTCAACCATTTGAACTTCAGAAATCGGTTTGAATCGTGCTTTGGGGCTTTTTCACAGAAGTATGCTGCAGTTAGCAAATGGTATATCTATAACTGTGGCTTATAGCAGTCATAAAAATGAATCATATCAGTTGTAATTTTAGGAATTATTAGAAAAATATCTGACCTAAATGACTGTCACATTGCAGTAAAAAACAAAACCCAAACAGTCCTGCAATGTTTGGGAGTTTTTCATCACTACATTTCTAACTTCCTTTAGCTGTGAAGTAATGCTAATGCTAGCTTGTACAGCAGATATAAATATAAACAGCAACTATAAATGTAGAAATTAGTTTCGTAAAACGTCTTTCTTATTTTACTTTTTTACACGTTAGAGTATTTACACATTTATCTGTCTGTCGTAGCTGAAGTCTGGAGTTTGCACACACTCATCATGGGTAAACACGCCATATCATTTTGTTCTTTCGAGATTTGTCTGAACTGTTTTTCCCCCCCAAGTCTGAATTCCTGAAAATGTAGAGACTCAAAGATTTCAAAAAATATATTTTGCCTTGAAAAGACCAATGACTAGCTTCTGAATAATGACCACAACTGAGTGCAGCTGGCAGTTTCTCTTTACCAGCATCAAGAAAATATTTTTGGCAACGCTAACCAATTCGCCTATAATGGGAAAATCAAAGAAACTACGTGAGATGTGAGGAGAACTGCAGATCAATAAAAGTCCAATTCTAAGATCATTAGTTCAAATATTCATACAGGAGTTGAGCTTTTCTAATGTGTCACCATTTTTCTGGGTGACACATTACCCACAAAAATGGGTAATGTGTCACTTTCAGACGGAAGGAAATCGTTTAGATGTTCATGAACAACCCAGTAAAACGCTGCAACTCGAGGAGATCTCACACTGGAACAACCAGAGCTGTGGTGAAGTGAGATTTATTTCGTCATGGAGTGAGAGCAAGGCGACCAACAAGGAAGCCTCTCCACCCAAATCATGTTGAATTGACAACTTTCTACTCTACATGGATGAGGAAAATGCATCCTGGTAAAAAAAAAAAGCTCAAATATCAGATGAAAAAAAGGTTGAGCTGTTTGGCTACAGAGACGAGAATAATTTTTAGATGAATCAAGTTCATTCTAACACATTTAGGAACATCGTATTAATGATCAAACTTGGTAGTGGTAGCATCATGCTGTGTGACTTTTTCACAGGAAGTAATGCTGTGAAATAGCATTCACAGCATTCATTGGATAGAATGAAATTCTATCCAAAATTCAATGGACAGAATGAATAATAAAAATATATATATATCTACATTCTCCAATTTTACCTAGCATGTTTCCAAATGCTACATTTGGAAACATTTGTATCTTCCAAAAGGACAAACAAAACTAACCAGGTTCTAATTAGCAACTAAACATTTTAAACTTCTGTTGAAAGTTTGTGAATTGAGATCATAACCCTTCTGGATACCAGATCCACCATGAAGAGTGGATAAATATTCCCCTAGGCTTGTTTCGGGAGTTTGATAGCCACTAAAACCCCCCCATAAAATTCACCTGCAACTTTCTATGAATTATAAGATTCATAGCCCAAAATGTCTGACGCTTTATCCCGTGATGAGTGGACCCAAACGTCTGACCGCCCTACGGTACGTACAGGTGTTGGGGGTTCCAGTTGGTGCAGGCAGGTAGGAACCTGCTTTCCAGGACTTGGCTTTGAAGCCCTTCTTGCATCGTTGGCAGTCCTGCCCGGTGGTGTTGTGTTCACACTGGCACTGGAGGTTCCCCTCGGTCAGCAGGCACTGGGAGGCGTGGAGGTTACACTTACACCTTGGAGAAGAATCAGAGAAAACAGTCGGCATGTGTGAGAACGTAGACTGTGACCCACTGATGGTAGCGGAGGGCGAAACATTGTAATTTCACCCAGCGTGTTGATGAAATTAAGTGAATAAGTTTATGCAGAGGAATGTAAATAAATCTGCAGCTAGCTTTGTGGAAACATCTGAGCAGTTTACTCAGTTAAAACTACAAACCTGCAAAAATAACAGATTTTATGCAGCACACCTCTTAGGCAGAGCCCCGAGACTTTCTGCTTTGATGTTTCGGTTCATTGTGTTAACTGTCACTTTTCAGTCTTAAATATATTCGGTTCTGCCTCAGAAGTCACCGACAGAACTGCAGCATCCTTTTCCTGTTTTGATGTTTGCTCTCTCGGTTTGTACAGCTGCCGCTCCATCTGATTCTGTTGTTTGATTTCACTTGCAGCCTTTCTTAATTCACCCACTGAATGAAGTAAAAAACAAAAAACGATTTCTCACAATTAGCTGTTTTATTAATTGATTGCAAAGCTTGCAGGTTTTGCTCATTTACATGTAAACCAGTAAACTGTAAATCAGTATGCTGGTATTTCAGTATCTGATTTTGTCTATATTTGCATCTATGAAATAAACTGTGAGTAGTCCAGATCTGATTTCCACATGAGGTCTAAGACATACAACACCAAAGCGAACAACACTTTACTTTAATTACATTCCCTTATGGCTTAGAAGAAAAATAATTTGACCTTTATGTTGGAATTTTGAGACATTTTTATGTAAACATTGCCAATTCATTTACTTTGCAAACTTTTCAAAAATTTCCACAACAGCAGAGGTACAAATGAAAGATACCCAGAGACACTCAGACCCACAGCTAACACTTTTCTTCTCACAATTTTGTTTTTAAATAGAAACATTATTTAAAGTAAAAAAAAACAAAAACAAATGTAATAGTTCAATAGGGTTATATTACTGGGAATCATTTAATGTTTTTGTGCAGCTGTGCAATAATAGTGCAGTTCTGTTCCAGCTTAATCATTCATCAGCAGAAACTCTGAGGATGTTTCTTTGGGGTGTTTTTTTGGAAAGCAGTTCATATTTTTCCTTCTCCTCCACCCTGCAGTGTCCCAGGATTCAGTAGTTTGGAGGAAGCTGCTACAAATTTCCCGACAACACTTCACCTACAATAGGTGAAGTGTTATTTCTGAAGGTCTGTGCAACATGACACAAGTGAAACAGAAGGTTTTTTCTTGTTCTTTTTTTTTTATATATAAATGAACGTTTCACTTCTACTAAGAATCTTTGTGCAAGGAAGAGTTTGCAGAGACAGCAAGCAACGTCCTAGTTTGCTTTTTCTCTGTTTTAATGTGCCTCGTTTACAGCTGGCCTTGAAACAATGTTTTCAAAGCCGTTTTATTTGATCATACATGACTAGAAATTACAAAAAGTTGTTCTCCAGCTTCATAAACTAGGTGTTTTTTGTTTACAAACATGATATGGTACAAGATCCCTTGTTTTGTTTATTTCAAATCCACAAAGTATCATCTTTGTTGTGTTTCTATTACAGTGAATTTTCCTCATTTTCTGCATTCTCAATATCTGAGGGAACTAAAAATGACAGGGTCCAGAACAGCCTGACATTTGGTCCAGGTCAGAGTGCAAACTTTGAAAATCAATACTTAACAAGCTGAATGTCTCATTATTTAGTCCTCAACACTAACCTGCTACAGGAGGACCAACATTAATGATAGTTTTTACTTTCAAAATTATCAACATATGAGTACATTTGGTAAGCATCACTCAAGAAGAAAAAATATTAAAGATGAACAAGCAATAAAATAAAGGACTGGAAGACACGAAAAGTAAAATAACACTTTAAAATGTAGTTTTATCAATATTTGCCACTCCATTAGGCTGCATAATTAAACCACCACTTGTATTCTCTTGTATAAGAACGTAAAAGAACAGCATTTCTCAATTGAATCATTTTCCAAATACATATTAAATTAAATTCCCAGATATGTCTCTGAGTTCTGCTGCGAGTGCATGCACATGTGCACATGTGCACACTTGACCTCAGCAGAGGGCAGGGCCCAGGTGTGCTGATCCACACGCCACACTTCTGCCACGACGGAAATGAGGATCTTAAGGACACTCGGCAAGTATGACTTGGAAATTACAGCCTTTTCCAGTTGAGCGACTGGACTCCAATCCAGTTTGTTCCACTGGAGTGAACCCCTATCCGTCTGCATCAAATATTCAAAGAATGGCCTCTGTATTCGAGGCGAGATGACTGCTTCAGTTTTCTCTCCTCGCGCCAATCTTCGGTGCTCTTTCATATTTTTTTTATTTCTGTTCTTCCTTCAAAGGCGGACGTGGCGAGCAGCCCATCAAGCCAAGGCCTAATTTTGCAACAACAAGCGCAAAATAACAATTACCAAAACTTTGGGGAGTTTAAAACAAAAACTCAGTCGACGGAAAAATTGGTGTCTCAGATCACGAGGCTTACGGTGGTCCAATGAATCCCCCCTCCATCTCCCTCTGACAGGACATGCCACGGAGAATCCATCCACCAACAAAGCCTCATTTCCTGCCTGCATTCTGAAGGACAAGAGCTGTCCACTTAGGGAAGACTGAAATTGGAAATCTCTTTTTCAAGAAGAAAGCATTCTGTATGAGAGAGTGAATGTGTGTCAAATGAGACAGGTGTGTGTGTGTGTGTGTGTGTGTGTGTGTGTGTGTGTGTGTGTGTGTGTGTGTGTGTGTGTGTGGTTCTCCTCCATGCGTTTGGGATGCATTTGTTTGCGAGCGCAGATGACAGGCAACAGATCAGGCAAAAACAGACGCGTTGTGACTAATGCCTGCACTGAGTGACTGACAGCCGTGAACATATCACCGCTTTTCATCTCCGGCATCTCTGCTGATAAATCTCATCTGTCTCATCTTGAAAGTGGAAGCGCCGCTGAGTGCAGGATCTAAGAGTTGCAGCTTAAATCAATACTGGAGAATAGAGTGATTTCTTAGGTGTTGTGCGATGCAGTTTGTGTTTGGCGCCTCTCTTTCAACAAGAACTAGCCTGTCCAGCCGATTACACAGATGACAAGGCCCACATTAGGCACGGCGTTAAAACTCGAACAAGATGAAAAGATTATCTAGGTTGATAAAAAGCCAATATTTGATTACAGGCACCTTAAAGTCATCTATTGCGCCTTGCGAAATTTACATTTTTTTCACATTTTGGCACGTTATAGCCACAACTTTTAATGTTCATGAAAAGATTTTCTGTAATAGACAACAAAGCTGTGCCACGTCCCGATGTTGCGGAAAAAGGTTCTCCGGTCAGACAAGATTGGAAACTAAACCTTTCAGGAAAGCTGCACTGAGCTGATTGGAAGGCGGATGACACTTTTGAACCCTTCCAGTTCATCCACTGGCACTTTTGAACCCCTCCAGACCCAACGCAGCGGCGACGATCCAGCCAAATCTGCAGTATCGTAATTCCACCACATGTAGCGCTATCTGGAAAATTCCTACCTTTCCAGCCAATCTCGGGTTACTAAGGTAATTTCACAAATTGCGAAAATTACTTGCTAGATATTGAAAGTCCCAGTTGTTATGGATAAATGGACAAATCTATATTTACTCACAGGACATTTAAAGAACTGCGTACAATTAAAATAAGCAAAAACATCCATTTGAAACTTAGGTCTTACAAACATTTATTTAGGGGGGGTTGGGTGTGTGTGGGGGTGGGGGGGAGAGAAAGGAAAAATTTAATTTCCTCTCACTTCTCAATTATGCACTGTTTTCTTCTAGAGCCCATAAAATGCATAAAAATCCAGAGCTGAAATGTGACAAAAAGTGAAAAAGTTCAAGTGGGATGAATAATTTTGCAAGGCAGAATAATTAGAGATGTCTGAGTCGCGCTCGGGCGCGTTTATCCCCTTGACCTGATATTCTGACCTCCACCTCGCAGTACCACCGATAAAGACCACAAGTACTTCCAGCCTCGCACTCCTTCCGCATGACTGATGTGACACTCCGACTCTCGGAGTTACGCGTCTCGCCGCTCTCACTCTTGCATTTGACAGCTTGCTCTGGGATTTTCCCCGTCCCTCTTTCCAGTCCCTCCGCGCACAAATAATACATGGGAACAATCGTATGTTAATGTGCAAGATGTCAGCCGCTGCTGCAAAGTCATCAAAGCAGGAGAGCAGCAATGAGCTGAAGGATGTTAAGATGGGACAGCTGGATCCATCAGAATTGTTTTTAGTTACTCAGGGCAGGAGGAAGCGAGCAGATTAGATGAAGGAAGAGGAGAGGGAGTGAAAATGGGGGAGAGTTTTTTTTTTTCAGAACAGAAGGAATATTCATTCTTCTTTACATTGGAACCCACTTCATAAACTGGAGTTTTAATTAGCTGTGGTAATTACAGGTCAGTGCTTCTGTTCATCAATCTGCTCTGTGCAGTCTCTGTGAAACTGGCAGCAGTTTATTTTATTTTTTATTTTTTCTGTTCCCCATGTTGTTTGTCTTTTGCATGCATATGCAAGCACACATGTAGAGGGTGTGGGTGACACGACGAACACACCACAAGAAGACAACGAGTGGAGAGAAAGCCCAATTATACCACAGACGCAAAATATATGATGGTAGAAGGGAAACCGCATCTAAGGCATCTCTATAACCTGCTGCACGTGTTTGTGCTCCATAGCTATTACTGACTGCACCTCTCATTACAGGAAGGAAAATCGAACAAACAGGTCTGATACTTTAAGTTGGCTTTTTTTTCCTAGCTTTTCTTTTTTCCTACTTTTGTTTCACTCAGACCAGGCAGTGAAAAAGAAAATTTCCTCATGAATTAAGCCTTATTTTAACCTAAGCGAAATGATAGCCTTGCTTCATGTTTGTCAAAGAAACAGCCGCAGTGCTTCGGTACGAGGCATTGAATATAAAAGTAAACTTCAGTGACAAAAGAAAGCCACCAAAGCTCCTGACATTTTCTAGCTGTATTTGTGCCTTTAGTTTGAGGCTTTTGTAGAGGCAGAGCAGAGGGTAAAAGTGGCAGCACCACCCCGATCCAAACGGAAACGATGAGAATCCACAGAGTCCCGCTGCATCGTCACCAGGTGTGCTACTTTTTCACAATGTCATTAATTTAGATTTTAAACCAGAATGCCCAGGTAATTAAGGCAATTCACAGTTTTGCATGGAATTAGGAAATGTTACTCCTATTAGGTTATTAATGTGGCATTTAAGTTATAATTGTGAAGTTTTTGTTGCAGTGATGCACATGTGCGCTTTACATGGCAAGTGAGAGCAGAGAGGCTCATGCTGGGTACATTTCTGATTTATCAAACAGTGAGGCTTCTCTTGAGATTAGATTAGACACGATATAGTTTAACTAGTTAGCAAGGCAGGGAAAATGGGAACGTTACTTTTCAAGGACATTGTGTATTTCAATGGCACAGAAACACAGGGCAAATATGCAACAAATTAATTGGGATATTACAAACACGTATATATTTAAGTATTTACGATCTGAAGAAATACTAAAAGAACTACTGAAAACTGTAGAAGAGCAGCATTTCTGTTTACAAAGGATTGCTGACTTAGCAAGGTTAGCTTAGTTAACAGCGCCAATGTGTGCCGTTTCACAAAAAATAATAATGGTTTGTTTTTTTTCATGTGCATTTGATGCAACCAATGATGCTTTACACTCAATACAATTTATTCAATCTCTGTAATCTAACAACACGCTGTGTTGTGTGGAGCATGTAACGTATGGGGGCTTCCTTCTCATTTGGTGTTGAATAAAAAAACAATAAAAATTGTGAAGAAAGAAAGTATGTCTGAATACATGTAGCGTTCATAAAAACATGTGGTACAGCCCACTGATAGCTGCAATAATAGGCTCTGCTGATATTGTGCTTTGGACTTCTTCTTCCTTCCAGCTCATCTTGCTATGTGTTTCTCAGTCCACCCCCCCTCCCCCCGCCCCCAAGTCTGTCTTTTTCTAGTCATGTTGCCCCGAGTACTTAATGATTCGAGAATGCCTGATTTAGACAGCAGAAATGCAGCAATTATAGGGATAAATAACAAGAAAGATAAACAAACATCAAGGGGGAGAGTGGCAGAGTCTAAAAAAGCAGCTGGAAGCATCAGTTAATGGGGCTTTATCTGTCTCTTCACTGCAGCTTATGTGCATTCCTCTGTTGCTCACCAGGGACACAGCTATCGTTCACTTTTTCCCCCTCCTTCCATCTAGTCCCACTGAACTTTGTCCAAAATGTCTTTTTCTTCTCTATATGTTCGTTTTTGTTTTCATTTATTCCCTTTTCTCCGTCTTCGACTCGCCCGTGTCGGTCTGTGTCGCCACAGCCTTTTAGCTCCTGTGCCTCTTGCTCGTTGCACAAGTGTTCACCGAGCAGTGCTTTGGGTAAATTGGGTTGTGGACATGTGCTTGAGAAGAGAGGTCTAAAGAGAGAATAGAGGGGATTTAGATGATACGGAGTGCTGAGCAGTCAGTACAACAGAGATTAGGGCGGCCGTGTCAAAGACATGACAGTCTGCCAGCCTTCGCGCTCGCAGTGATGAAACTTGGAGGAGGGACAGGGGGAGGGCCTGTGTTTGTGCGCTCTAACCTGTGATGACAGACTGTATTGATGCAACTCTGACCCAACAGGAGGTCTCCCTCCTCTGCTCTGCAGTCGATCAACCGTTTCTGAGACGGACCATCCCACACTTTTAACTGCCTCCTTCCTCTGGAGGCAAAAAAATAAAGATAAACTCACAACAGGCTCCACAACACTAGAGGTCGAATCTAATGGGCGCCGAGTCTTATGGCTTTTTAAAGGGAAAGAAAGGCTTAAAGCCAAACTAAGGCTGGCTGATGACAGAACGGCCAACTATCTTTTATGTTCATCCATCCATCCATCCGTTTCTCTAAGTCTAGTCTTTCACACTGAGGATTATGGGGAAATTACACTGGGTTGGATTGACACGGTTAATATGTAGCTAATAAAAAATGGTTGCTATGGGGACTTTTTGCTGAGGTCCTCTAAAACAGAGCTTTGGGTATTTCTGTACAATCTGCATCCTGTCAAGATGAGCCTGGTTTGACACAGATCAGGGTTTTTAAAAGTTACATTGACTGTAGATTTGGGCGAGTTTAGTTGATGATCGACATACATCCGCTTTACCTGAAAGAAATGACTTTTTTTTTCTCACGTCTTAAGACTGGCTAAGAGAAACGGATCTTTCACATTACAATTTATGAATTCCTGGACACACCAATGAACTTAAAAAAGTGAAAAGTGTGCATTACACTTTTCTGCAGAATGTATTTTAAGGGAATTTAATGGGAATGCTGATAAGGGTGGTATTTGTTGTTTCCATAATTATACGACATATTTCCCTCAATCAGGTATTTCTCTTGACCTCATATTGAGCCGACTTTGTAACAAGAAGAGGGTTCCTGTTTTGCAAAGCTTTGTTCTAAAACCACCAGGAAATCCTGCAGCTTGGAGAAAGAGCTTTGAGTCTCACTCCCAGATTGCTGCGTTCATCCAGTTAAACTGTGGGAAGTGTCTTGAATGTTTTGCTGTGATTTTTGTTAAATATTTACATTTTACCTTTTGCATCCTCTTCCCTATTTACCATGGACGCCAAAAAGGCGAAAAGATGCTGCAGAATTGACTGGAGAGATGGAAGAAGGGCAATTTTCACAGCAATACCATAAGAACATGCAAACAACACAACAGCACTGCTCCTCTAAAACCAAAAATAAGATTCGTGAAGTACAAAATTGTTACCTTCCTTCTCCTGTATTAGAAAAAAAATCAAGTGTATTTATTACAGCATTTAAATGTTGATTTTTTTGCATTTTACCGTGTAAAGTCCTATGTTCTAGTTCAATTTCAGCATAAAAACTATGAATGACATGTAAGTAGCTTGAAATACATGATAGGTTAAAATAAACAGAAATAAATGAGATGATAAGATTATGCTAAAGGTTTTCAGCTAATTATTTTCCCCAAAAAAACACATTATTAGTGACCTGTAAGTAGTATCTTGTCGGTAGCCTGGGCATAAGAAGAGTCTTCAAAGTGTGTGTGACCGAAGCACAACAGAGGAGACCAAGCGCAGGGTGGGAGTTGATGCAAAGCAGAGATCAACGATCAGCTCCACGCCTTATTGGCTTAAACTGAGGTCTTTATCACCACGTCCTCCTCCTACTTCCTCCCCTCGCCTCGACTCGTAAATTCAGAGCGGCTAATTGGACATGACTGCGTTTATGTTCCAGGTTCATAAATTTCTTTCTCTGAAGGGAGAAGATCGATTTTCCTCGAGCGCAGCCGTCCGTGGCCGAACAGGGGCCTCTTCAAACGTCCGCTCACCTCTCTACCACGCCTTGTGTCTTTTTCTTTCTCTCACCACCATCCATCCTCTCATCTGCGTTTTCTCTCTCTCTCTCTCTCTCTCTCTCTCTCTCTCTCTCTCTCTCTCTCTCTAGCTCTCTCTGTCTGTCTCTCGAGACCAAACAGATAATCTATAACTGACCTGCTCTGTAGGAGTGTGGGGAGCAGGGACTACAGTGCACTGCTTTCCAATACTTTTCTCACTGTCTTGTCAGCTCATTCCAGACTTTCACATCATCTAAAAATCAAATCAAAGATATCTGCAGGTCTATATCAACCGTTTTTTTTAATGCCAACAACAATGCAAACAAAAAAATAAAATAAAACAAAACACACATTCCTTGGATAAATGTCCACGGAGTGGAGAAAGCTGCAGACCAATCAGAGTTTGAGATCCCTATTTCAATACTGCAACTAGCAGTTACATGTGCAACGTCTAAAAGCCAAACTCTAAAGGAACAAATATGTCAACATGAAGGTTGTTTCCTGTGCACTCTTTGCTATCTTCTACATATGAAAACGGGCTAATCTGAACCAGTCTGTGATTTACAAAAGGGAAACATGAGTTTGTAATTTTAAAAACTGACCAAGCTAAACGGTCAGTTCAAAACTATTTTTGAAAATGGTTTGAAACATTGTGAAATCTGATGCAATTTTAACACACACTAGTCTGTCCTGGCTAAATGAACGACTCAGTATCTTGAACAACTACGGATCTAGTTTACACTTTTTATCGCTATTAGCACCATTACTGATAAAAATAAATAAAAAATAACAGCAGTACGTCGTCGTTTATGGATGCATCAGAAAACACTAACACTGTTTAACTTCATGCAGTGATAATCTTCACTGCATCTGACCAAACAGAAAGTAAACAGTGAATGAGTTAACAAAGCCCCTTCACAAGCCTCACTGTACTCTCTGGATCACGCCGTCTGATCACCGCTTTCCCTCTTATGCTGTTTCTAGAAGCTTTAGTTCTGTTGTTGGTTTTACCAAGAGACAAATACAGTATTACAGCTGATAGTACTGTGACTTTGCACAGTAAAAATACCCATTATCTACTAGTTATTTTTTAAAAAAAAAAGCCAGCCTCTTTTGCTCTGTATTCTGCTGTGGAGGAATAGATTTCAAAGCGAGATGCTGTCTGTTCCATTTTCGGCCTGAAAGCCCCGACTCAGGGTTAACCGGCTCGTTATTAAGACTACAGTGGGACCCAAACCCAGAATGCATAGTGATTGGAGCATCTGTTGATTTTGCATACAAGCTGCTCCAGGACACTCCTAAATAACTCTGAGTCTGGTCAGAGTTTATTGTTGGCATTTAAAACAAACAAAGAAACAAACACAGTTTTCTTCTACTTTTTCGTTTTCTTATTAACAATCAGATTTCATGTCGTTGCAGCTCTTGCAGGCAAAATATGATTTGATTAGTCTCCTCTTGATGATTATTTTTAGTTATTGCATTGCATTACTACTCTCTATCAGTAGGGGGCCATACAACCACTGAACCTCTCTTCCTCTGACTTTCTGTATGACTGTCTACAAATATTAAAAAAGAAAAAAACAGGCCCCAAAGAACTATGTGTCTCCTACCTCTTTGAATCCAACAGACACACACAAACCCAGCGTTTCTACTTGTTAAATATATTTAATGTCAAGAGGTTACTGGATGTTTTTGGCCCTGGATAAAACATTGAGAGGTGCGTCAAGCAAAAAGACATCCTAAATTATTCAGAGAGGAGGGATGACCTTGACTGTCTTTGCTATCCACACCTTGCGTATCTTTGTAGTCGGTGTGTGTGCAGTGCCGATGCCGGACGGCGAATGTGTGAACTCCCTGGTGTGTTTTTGGGATAATTCTTTATTTTAGCGCAGCGTGCTCTCAGTAAGAAAGCTCCTCAGTCTGTGACCGCGCACTTTAATGCGGGATCGACGGAGGGTACGGAGAGAGACTTTTGTGGGACTAAGCTCACGAGTAAATTATTTACACAGCATAAAATAAATGGCTATTGCGTGTCGAGCCGGTGCTCCGACCGGAGAGCGGCCCTGTGATTGGCTGTGTTGGGTCACGTAAGGAGCAGCAGGCAAACTGGGCCTTGCTTTGAGGTAGCCGGCTCTCTGAAGTATGCAGTGTATGCACAAGACCAAACAGGTAAATAATGGAGCCGGGGCACGTCCTGCTCCCCCATCCGGACCTCAGAGGACTGCTCTCATGATTGCGGCGGAGCCTGCTGAGAGTGAGAGAGCCATATATTGAAGCGGTTCAGGTGTGGGTTACATGCCAGCTGTGTGCTGTTTTTGCTGGCCTTTCAAACTACAGGGGGAAGTAATATGTTGCTCTCAGGGAGTAGGATTTTGTGTTTTTTGATGACGCCTCATGTATGTGAGTGTAGGACTGTTACTTAAACACCCAATGTAAGCGTTCTTCTATAAGATGCACCAGTGATTCCGAGCCCACCCGGACATGTGTCTGAATTAATTAGGGATCTTGCATAATATTCTGCCCATAATAATTCAATGTATACATAAAATCAAGCCTTTACACTTATTTATCTTACTTTGGAAGTGAGGAATTAGTAGATACTTTTGGTCCTTTTCGCTGTCACCTAAAACAAGATCATCTTTTCAATTGCTCAATACTGGGGAATTCCTAATCAAATTCCAAATTGACAAAAATCAACCCATGAAACCTGTTGTGTTTGCTGTAGTGTGTGTGATTTGGTCAGCTAAACCCTTAGAGAGCAGTGCAGCTGCATTTTATTCAGCCATTTGCAACAATGAGTCTATTTTCATGAGCCCATTTGGTTAAACTGTATCATAGAGTCTATAGACACACATTTTTTTTCTGATCTAACAAATCTGTGTTTTCCCTACAACAGTGGTTTCCAAAGTCAGTCCTCAAGGGCCGGTATCCTCCATGTTTTTGTTCTGCCCCGGATGGTAGTTACTACCTCCTCAGCATGTCAATGTTCTGCAGAACAAGCCATCATTTGATCCACGGCTGATAAACCAGGGAGAGAACGAAAACATGCAGGATGCCGGCCCTTAAGGACTGACATTAGACACTCCAGCCTTAAAGGTTTTAATGTTTTTTAGTCATAGTGAAAGAGAGGCTGCATTGTCTGCTGTTGTTCTCCATGTCCATGTCATATGCCATAGTTTCTGGGTGGTTTTGACATCCACAAAAGAGAGATGAGCGCCGTATCGTCAGTTTAGATTAGATTTCAATCTAAAACATAAATTTTAGGACGCGAGATAACTTTTTTTTTGTGTCCGTGCGGAACTGGAACCACGTTGATCTATGTTATCTATCAAACTATCAAGGAGTCATATCAAAACAAAGAGTAAACACACCAGTCTTAGTCTGTGGTTTCAGAAAGGTATTCAGCTGGAGCGAGTTCAATTCAATTTAATTCATTTTATTAAGATAATGCTAATGCACAATACATTATCCCAAGGCACTTTACCAAAAAGTCCCTTCAATTCAGTCATCCATACGTTCTAATTGATCCTAGTTATCAAATTCAGTTTTTCTATTCCAAATGGTTAAAACATTTTCTATTTAAGGAAATCTAGCCGACTGTGTCACGTCCGTGACTCGAGGCATCATCTCCTCCTGGAGAAGAACATAGCGACAGTAAACACTTGATTGCTTAGTGTTGTTGATTTTAAAGCAACAACTCATACTAATCACGCATGTCGTGACAGTGGAGAGACAAAACCTAATGAATGTTTTGTTATTCCACCAAATACTGATTTCTGAACTCTGCCTTAGTTAAAACATCAGTATTGTTGCTTCTAAATGAATATGAACTTGTTTTCTTTGCATGATTTGACTCTGAAAGCATCTTTTTTTGCTATTTTGACCATTTCTCATTGTCTGCAAATAAAAACTAAAATTTGGCTTGGAATTTCAGACATGAGGTCAGAAGTTCGTAGAATAAAAGAACAATGTTCATTTTACTCAAACATATACCTATAAAAAGTAAAATAAGATAAACTGATCATTTTAAGAGATCTCTTAATTTTTTCCAGAGCTGTATATTGTTTTTTTTTTTCAATAGACACTAAGTTGTAACGACAAACAGATACAGGAATACATAAGTGTAACTTCATTTTACTGTTTTACAAGCATCTTCATTTGTTCATTATTAACGCCGCCTCATTTGTAATTAATAATCACATAAATCACCAAGGTCCCCTATCTGCCAGATTCATCTCCTTTTACATATAAAATACACAATAAGGACATTTTAAGGTTGAAATCGTCCAAGGAGAGGATCTGACTCTCTCTCTCTCTCTCTCTCCTGGCTGCCTTTGCTCCTGTTTAGGCTACAGGGGGATGTGGGGACGCTGCGTGAAAGCACCATATCAGCAATTCCACCCCATGATGCTAATGAAAAGTTGTACTTAAAATATATTTTTTGCTGAAATGTATCACCCATTAACGGAGGCACCTCCAGAAGTAAATGACCACTGTGAAGGCTCACCCTGCTGGGGGGCGGCGGGGTGATAATTATAGACCCGGCATGAATTGTAATAGCGTTGCGAGGGGAATAATGGCACAGACTACAGACACCGCCTCACCCAGACAGACACGTCGATGCATTTTAACGCCGCTCCCACTAAAGAGGATCCCAGCCTCGGTCCATCCTCCCCTAAAAGTCCTGAAATCACCATAAAAACTGCGCTTGATATTAGAATGTTACCTCCCCGTAGACTCCTTACTGCTGCTGAATTTGTTTTAATGAACACTCTCACAAAGAGTAACACCTGGGGTGAGAGGAAATTGGGTGTAAGATGGAGGTGGGGAGGGAGAGGGCTGGGGGGGGTTGTAGGGTTGTTATACGTTTTCTTGTTTAAGATATGAACACGGAGAAAGTAGTAATGGGAGACGGGAGGCAAAGGGAGGAATAAAAAAAGTGATGAAGAGGCAGAAACTTTGGGACGGGATGGGGTTTGTTGGGAGATCCTTCCTGTTCTCTGTTCCCCCGCAGAGTGTCTAACCCCTGAAGGGTGATATAACTGTTTGTGGGCTATCTATATCAACTTCTTGTTTATGTATTAGAATGAAAAGAAAAGAAGCGAAAAGAGAAGAGAAGAGAAGCAAAGACCTTAGATGAGAATTAAAGTCCATGCAGGATCCCTTTGTCTTTTTCTCTGATGTCTGTTTCCCTATCATAAAAAATTAACCAATGCACTTTTGAACCTCTAATGTGTCGTGGAGTATTTTTATAGATTATTAATATTTAAAGACACAAGCACACCTGGACCTGTTGGCCTTGACTGTGCAATACTTTCAGCGACTGCCATCTTTGCAGTCTGTCTCGTTTGAACGAGATTTGTGTGAAATCTTCTGGAAGGCCCTAAAATGTACAGCGAAATGCATGCTGACAAAAAACAAAACAAAACAAAACACTCTCACACACACAATAGTGTTCATGGCTCTTTTACACCCATTGTTGAAATTACAGTTTAATTCCCGAGAAACCGCGAAGGGGGCGGAGGACGCCTGGGGTGGAGGAACCGACTTGGGATCATTCAGAGGACAAGGGTTAATATAATTATCCTCCCAAAACCTTGAGACTGAGAGAACATCATTAGTCATAGCGGGTGAAAAGCTACATGAGCTGCAGGGCCAGGGGAGAGGCGAAGAAAGGAGGAGGGAAGAACAGAGGAGGGGAAGGCGAAAAGGAGAGCATCAAAACCCACTTGTGCACTTAGCAAGACAATTAGCACAAGGACTAAAACTTGAGGGTCTTAGCTGAGGAAGAGGGGAAAAAAAGAAGCAAGGACTGTTTTTAGCTTCATTATGAAGGGTAACAGAAACTTGCACCCTATTTAGTAATTGTGATATTTTCCTGCAACCTCTGCACTGGTTTTGTTTGTGTTGTAAAAGTTTGTTGTTATTGTTGTTCTTGTTGTCTTCAGAGGCCAGTGTGCTATGTAATTTTACAGTTAATGAAATTGCCTCTGTTTCTTTTTTTCTTTTTTCATTGGAAAGTTGTGGTTACATAAGAAATATTTTCTCTTATTGTTTCTACTCCTTAAATAAAGTCGATGTTATGAGAATCACAGCTCGTTATAAATTATTTGAAACTGTGGATAAATACAAAAAATGACTACGCTTTACTGTTTTTGTTGTACTCCCTCCACAATAGCATCCTAGATGGCTGTAACAGCTTAATGGCATATTTATAAAAATTTAACAAAAAAAGGTGTTTCTGCAAAAGCAGTGGTGGTTAATGGACCACTAAAAATATGCCAAAACTACATCTAAAAAAATACTGGTATGATACTGGGATAAAGACTCCACTTTTTTATGCTGATGTTTCACATATTGATTTCACACTTGTCTTTTGAAGCAACTATTATCACTTTAGAGCATAAGTAACACACCTTAGTCCTAATGCCGAAAAGAATTGAGAATGCCATTTTATTTATACAGACCGAAGCAAAGTTTATAACTATTTTAACTAATTAATGTTGAGTAGAGCAGAAATCTCCATTCTGCAGGTTTAAAAGTCACAGTTCTGTACATGTTGCTTTCTGTACATGCTTTGATCAAGAGAGAAAAATCATTTGCTTTTACTTCATTCAGCAATGAACAAAGAATTTTTCAAATTTGTAAAAAATATTTGGATTTTATTATATCTTAGAGTGGCTGTAGTGAAAAACTGCCTGCAGCTTTAGTTTGATTATTTCCAATTATGTATGGATAATCAGGTAAAAAAAAAAACCTGGATACATTCTCCAACAATAAGACCTTAACATGATCAAGGCTTTGATTTAGGACTTTTTGAATCAGACCATGGTAATATTTGTGAATGAAACAAAATTAACATCATTTTGAAGCCGTTTAGATATATAGGCTATCTACTGTACTATCTGTCACTGAATTCACCTTAAAAGTTCAGTTGTTGGAATAGTGTCTCCCTTATAAATATCCTCCCTTTGGAGGGAGGATATTTACATATTTCACTCATGGCGAAGCAATTGGTGTGCAGGAATTGATTCTTCATTATATATTTTTTTTACTTGTGTTACTCTATGAATATAAGAATTTTGCTCAAATAAAATCACGTCTAGTATTTTTACGTAAATGACTCTTACTCCGATCTGTACCTATTTTTGCTTACGGTATGAATAAATTCACCTCTCACCTGTAGTTTTTACATCCAGTCTCTGCTTGCAATTCATTTTACACCTGATTAAACAACAGTGGGGGGGGGGACTAAATCTGCTGATCTGGCATACATGAGCGTAGCTCCGAAAAAACTAAAAAAACAACGAAACAACAAATAAACAACGAAAAACAACGAAAAAATGTAAAATGTAAGGATGAAATGTCACATGAAGCTAAACCCAACGAGAGCCACGGTTCAAATAAGCTATTAGCTTAGAGGTGACATGTAAACGACATTCCCCTGAAGATTTGTTTGGCTGACTTAGGAAGCTGCTGTCTGTCATCTCCCCCAAGGTCCATGATGAGGGACCAGATTTTGGTGAAAAGAGAAAAGTCTCAGACATCAACCACAGAGCGCTTGACAGCATGAGACGGAACGCATCTCATTAAAACACACGATCCTTTTCTCACTGTCGCACATTCAGGCCCCAGCTAAAGAGTTGTTTATCCGTACACATCAACATGGCTGCAATGACAGAGACAGTTCAGCGGTAAAGATGGCAGTGTGTTTTTTGATCACACCATGCCTGTAATAATGCTATGCTAATTAATGTGGCTGACTGAGAACAAGCTATCTCTTCAAGGACACCCTCCCTGAACCTCATGTTCTCCCACTTACAATTCCCAGCGCACTTTTCAGCTTTAGAGCACGCTTATGGTATCAAGAGATTCCGCCCGGGGGGGGGGGGGGGGGGGGGGGGGGGGGGGGGGGGGGGGGGGGGGGGGGGGGGGGGGGGGGGGGGGGGGG
>CAEGAF010021436.1:0-13782 GCA_903067075.1 Micropoecilia bifurca | reverse complement strand
GGTTCCTGTCAGATTCTCCTTCACTTCCTGTCCAGCAGAAAATCCCAGAATCACTGGAGAAACAGAGATTGAAAATAAATGAATGTTTTTATTAAAGATGAAATATCATTAAATGTTCTCGTCTAAAAGATAAAAGTCATGGCAAATTCAAGTTTGAACAATTACATTTTAACTCATTTTGATTAAAAAAATGAACTCTGCAGAAATCCAGTCCAGTTCTGGACTTGCTGGTTTCATTTCTCAGACGTCTGATGGAGGGAAGATGGACAGAGGAGGCAGATCCTCCACTCAGCTCCTCTAGACTAGCAGCAGCAATTAGCAACCAGCTGCTGAGCTCATTATAGCAGCTGCTGCTCAGATCAGCTGGTAAAAACGTTAAAGGGTTAATAGAGGAGCCATGTTGGACGACTTCCTGGAGGCGGAGCTTCAACAGGAGCTTTTAAAGAGCCAGAGGCCCAATTTCAAGTCAGGAAGTAAAATTTATTTCAGGTCATATTTTATCTATTGTATTTTTCTATCAACTGAAACATGATTGTGCTGTAAAATGGCCTCCATGTGTAGAAAACACATAAATCTGACCCTTTAAATACAATGTTGACTGATTTCCTGTCAGGATAGATTATTCACTTATTTATGTTTTTATGGAAACTTCAGCTTCAACAGTAACAAATGTGACTTTTTGACTGAATTAATAGATTTAGTGAAATAGTTCACATTCATTCAGTGATTAATATTGTCATCAACATTCACAACATTTAAGGTAACAGTTGCATTAAATGTAATTTTATCAGGCCAATGAATTCAGTTTTCATTTGTATAAAACCAAATTACAGATTCATGAAAAAATGTTTAAAACTTTTGCATTTTAACTGCAGAAGAGAAAAATGCAAAAAACTGATAAAACGGTGATTTTATCGATATATTTTACAGAAAACTGATTCTGTGGAAACATTCATGGTCTAGATGTCTGACTCACCAGAACCAGACCAGAACCAGAACCAGAACTAGACCCAGAACCAGAACCAGACCAGATTTAGAACCAGAACCAAACCAGAACCAGAACAGAACCAGACCAGAACCAGAACCAGGCTGTAACTCACGGAGCAGAGCTGTGAGCAGCGTCTCCATCTCGTCTTCAGCAGCAGAGACTCAGATCTGGACGTCAGCAGGTCACATGACCCACAGACAAACCACACGATGACATCACTTCCTGCTCTGCAGTCCGTCTCTCTGATGGGCTCCAGGAAACCGGCTGCAGCCTCCGGTCCGACTGGTTCTGATGGAGTTTGGTTCTGGTGGGAGCTGAAGGTGAACTTCAGTTTCCAGAGTCAGAGAATCAGCAGCTAAAGTCTGATGCTGCAGCAGCTGATGCAGCTGCTGCTGGTTCCTCTGCTGGAGGAAACCACACAGCTCTTCCTGTTGTTCAACATTCAGCCACTGTGACCTGAACACATAAGCTGCATAAATACTTAAGGTTTATCAGATGTAGGTCTGACCTGCTGCTCTAACACAGGATGTTCTGCAGAACCCAAACCAGCTGCCAGGATCAGAAAGTCTCAGATCAAACCGTTTGGATCTCTGCATGTTTCTAGAAAATGTTCTGGAGTCGTTTTATTTTCCTTCCTGCTTTTATAATGATGAGAGGAAACAGCAGAAGCTGTAATCTCAATGTTAAACACTACATTCATAATTCATCTCTAGATGAAGAACAACCTGACAGGAAACATCATTTTCCCTGATCACAGAGACACCATCTTGTTTTATGACATAAAATCTTTGCTTCAGTGTCTGAAGGAAAACTTGATGTGAACATTTACCAGAACAAACTTCAGTGGATCTGAACCTGCAGACACGATTCCTGGATCTACACATCAGACTGAAGCTGAACAGGTTTTATAAACTATATAAAAATAGTTATAAATCAGATTCATATTTGTCTCAAGCAGATTAAATCTGGGTGGAGCAGAATGGAGCAGGGTGGAGCCTATTCTTCCTTCTGTCATCATCATGTAATACTCAACAATAATTCCTTAGGATTTTGGGATCTGTAATTTTCTTATTTGAGGTTTAGCTGCTTTTCTCCATAATTTCTGAAGACGTTTCACTTCAAACGGGTTTTGTTATCAGAAATCATCTCACATGTTTCTTGTTTTTCATTTACTGATCATCTACTGTAGCAATTTTCTTTTAATTTAAGTAAAACATTTAATTTCTATTTCATCACAAAAAACAACAAATGCCAAAAAAAGGTCTGAAAGACCATCAGGATAAAAGGAAATAAAGACGACTCAGGACTTTTCAGCCATATCAAAATGAGTGCTGTTACCAGAGTCCATGTTTCTTCGTCGCTCTGACTTCAGTGAATAAAACCAAGCGGTACCTGACATGGAGAGAAGGACGATCAGAAGTCCAGCTGAAGGCGAATTCATGTCTGGTTTCAGTCAGAATAAACGCCGTCTGCTCCCCTCAGAGTTAAACTCCTCATTATCAGCATCTGAACGATCTTCGGTCTGAGAGCAGCAGCAGATATTAGATCATTTCAACACGCAGACTTCCTTCCTCTCCTCACTGCTGAGATACTTCAAGGTCTTCATGCAAAGAACCCGACGAGCTGAGATCATACGTTTGTTTTTATCAAACTTAAAAAGTAAATCTCATTATTTATATTTTGTTCCTGTGTTTTGTGAGCTTCTTCAAAGTTCGGTTTTTAACTCTTTCAGACCTGGAGGTGAAATTAATCCAGACATAATGTCAGCTTCCTACAACCATGTAAGTGAATCCACTGTTTTGGTTTAAACTGCTAAGAATCTGGAGGTTTTTCTCCATCAGAAGCAAATTCATTTTTCCAGAATTTACCTCAAACAAAAACTCAGCTTTCCTGTTTCTTAGAGCCAAATCACAGCAGAGCAGAAATCCTCCTGCAGCGATGTGACCACATCTGGCTGCTGGTGGCACCAGGCTGGACTTTTAAAGGTATTTTAGTGTGACATTAATAGGATGAACTAATATTCCACAAAAGAAAAGAAACATAAGTTTGATTTGCTTTTGTTCTACAAAAGCAAATTTCCAATCAAAGTTCTGAACAAAAACAAAACAAAAGGTTGCAAATAAAAGTTAGAATCAACATTTAATAAATAATTTCAGCAACAAGGCAGTTCAAAGTGGTTTACATCATAAAACACCAGAATAAAACTCATAAAACCATCATAAAGTCAATATTAGGAAACCAGAAGCAAACATAAAATATGTTGATCAATGTTTCATTTATTATGGTTCAAACAAAATAACCAGCTTAAAGGGTTTTATTTTAAGGAAATCAGGTCCTGATCCAGACCAGAACCAGAAGACCTGAATGGTCTAGAAGGTTGATCCAACAACAGCAGATCCTTAATATATTGTGGGGATGTATAAAGTTTCTACAGTATTTTGGAATCTAGAACCGTATATCTACTACCGTTTACAGCAGCTGATATTAGTTTTGTTCTGAGGAATAAAAACCCGACTGCAGGTCACAGCAGGTCATTCTGCGTCTCCGTTGCTCCTCTTCGATTTGCTGAACTGATGGCCTTCAGGGTTGAGATGTTCTGATAATCAGGATCAATCTGACAGAAATCAATCAAAAATGACTCCATGAAAAGGTTCAACCAAATATTGGGGAAATTGAAATGAAAATACTTTTCAGAAGCTGGTATTTCTGTCTAAAATGTCCCTTATTCATTCATGTTCTGATATTTTGTCATGATGGGGTTTGAGGCTTTAATTCTGTGTAAATGACTACAAGCCATGAAGTAGTTCACTCTATGTGTTATGAATCTACATCATAAGGGACGCAGTTTTTAATTTGTACTTGTACTTTCCGATCTCCAGCCTTTAGATTTAAAATGTAGTAAATCAGTTCTGGAGCTTTTTTTCCTCTGTGCCACAAAAACTAAAATAAACTCCGTAAATATAAACTACGATGCTTCTCTGATGCTAAATGACCAGGTTCTGGTTCTGCTGGAGGTTTCTTCCTGTTATAAGGCAGTTTTTCTTTCCACTGTCTCCGCATGCAAGAATAAAAGCTGATACATGAGAACAAAGCAGAAAACAGATTAAAACCTGGAGGCTCGATGTGATTAACCGGGTTTCCTTCAACTGAACATCACCGGATTGTAGCATAAGATCAATCAAGGCTGAAATGTATTTAACTGAATATGAATCTGTGATCAGATTGTATGGATTATGTATTTATTATCTGACTGTCCTGTAAAGTGACTCATGATGACTTGAACTGAATTTGATCCACTCATATTGATCTAACCTGATGAGCTGATTCTGACCTCAGACGTCTATAAACAGGTTGTTCGGGTCGGGCGAATCGCTTTTGGCCGATGATTTTACCGTCTAACTCCAGAACAGTTTTTCTCACCTGCATCATCTCTGCAGCTTCATTTGCTCCAGTTTTCTTCATCCTGAATTCATATAAACAGCAAAGCCAGAATTCAGATGGACAGGAATAAACATGTAGATTTTTGAGGAAAAGAAACAGAAAACGTTGATTAAACTGGTTGTTACTGGTTCACCTTGTCCACAGACACGAGACCAGCAGAAGAACCGGAACCAGAACGACCAGAATAAGCCTCACAGCATCCAGCATTTCTACTGATGACAGGAAAACATCTAAAAAAATAAAAATAAAGGAAAAACAGAAGTCAGAAAAAAAGTACTTCATCTTCATTCTGCCTTCTTGGGTCTCACTACAGTGTCTAGGTGAGAATAACTGGCCTTTGACCTCCAGGTGAACAGTGGAGCTCCGCCTTCCTCTGGCGTTTTCAGCTCTACAGGAATAATTTCCACTGTGTTCAGGTCTGACGTCGGTGATGGTGAAGTTCTGACCTGAAGCTCTTGGAGACTCTTCATCCTCCTTGTACCAGGAGTAGCTAGCTGCTGGGTTAGCATCACTGCTGCAGGTCAGAGTCACTGAACTTCCCTCCTGGACCTCAGCAGAGGGACTGACTGAGACGAAGGGAGGAAGAGGAGCATCTGAGGAGGAAACATGGAATCAAGGCAGGGTTTGTTTATGTCTACTGCATTAAAACAACTGGGGATTAAAAAGAACCAACAGAAACAGAGAGGATTTGCAAAAACAGCTTCATGCACCAAAACGACTGGAAAGAATCTCTGAAGGTTTCTACCTGTAATAACCCTAACCCTACCCTTAAACCGTAAGCCTAGGTAAAGAAAATATGACTTGATCTCATATCAAGATTGGTCCTCCAGAGCCAGGGGGTTCTTGCGGAGGTCCTATACCCAGGATTTGAGCACTCACAGCCCTTCAGGGCCTCAGACATTTGCCAGGAGCCTTGGACGTCCCCTTATGCCTGGGGACTTTGTTGAAATGGCTCAGGTCCTGTTCCGCCAAATGACTGACCGTTCCGGCTTATGGCTGGACCTTCCCCGGGACTTGGAAACCCTCAGCCCAGCAACAAGTTGTCAAAAATCCCCCTGTCTGGTTCTCCAGAACCAGGGCTCAGGGGGGAAGATATGGAGATTTTTTACCTGGGATTGGGGCACCAGTACCCAGGCAGGAGCCCTGCCATTCGGCAGAGCCCTGGATGTCTCCTATGGCTGGGGACTTTTGTAAGGGTGGAACAAGTACCATTCCGCCAGATGGCTGACCATTCCGGCTTATAGCTGGACCCTACCCGGGATTTGGACACCCACAACCCCAAAACAAGTTGTCAAAAATACCCATGCATGATTCTCCAGAACCGGGGCAAAGGGGGTGGAGTTATGGAGCTTCTGTACCCGGGAACCCAGTACATGGGGCAGAAGCCCAGACAGTCTCCTTATGGCTGGGGACTTTGTTGAAATGGCACAAACCCCGTTCCAGGTCATGGTGGACTGCTCCAGCTTATGGCTGGAACCCATGCCAGGGATTGGGGCACCAGCCCCCAGGCAGGAGCCCTGCCATTCGGCGGAGCCCTGGATGTCTCCTTATGGATGGTGCCCCTGGTAAGGAAGCCATTTGGAAGCACATGCCTATACTTCCTTATGTCTTGGCCCGGGTCTCTCCAGATCCGGGACCACTCACAGAAGTTCCGTACCCGGGGTTTGGTTACCAGGACCCCGCCCTACCTAGGCCAAAAATCCCCGTGGCTCTGGGACCTTCAGGGACCTTAAACCCAACCCTACCCCCACCAGGCTCAAGAGTTCACGGTCGAGATCTCACAAAGTAACCTTTGGCCTCCCGAGGCCGTCATGTGCCTTTTACATCACCCGGGACTCGGGAACCAAAGGCTCACTTGGACCTCCACGCTAACACCCCCTTGACCTCCAGTACCACCCCTTGCACCACCAGGACCAAAGCTTGACCTCCAGCACTGGACATCAACACAAGACATCGGGCAGCAGAACCACCAGATCCCTTATGGCTGGTCTATAACTCCTTAAACAAAGGTTTCCATATGGCAAACACTCTCCCTCCTGCTTCCAAGAACCCTCCCCCATGACCCCCCACCCTAAATCTGCACTCAGAGCGACTTTGGGTGGCTTAAACACACTTGCAGACATCAGGCAGCAGCGCCACCAGATCCCTTATGGCAGGCCTCAACACCCCGCCAACTCACCTGAGTTGACACCCACACTCACGAGTCGAACCCCAAACTCACCCTTTTTCAAAATAACCAAAGGTTTCTATATGGCAAACGCGCTCCCTCATCACTCAAAGGACCCTCCCCCACGGCCCCGACGACCTCCGACCCCAAATCTCCACTCAACGGGACACCAGAAGACACGATGACACCTTATGGCCAAAATGATCCCCAATGGCTGAACACCCCAACCTTCCGGAGTCCCTTGACCGAAATCTGGCTCATCAAAAACCAATACAAGAGCCCCACCTGGTGGACTTTGCATGTTACTACAACTCCGCCTGAATGGCGCAAACTGCAACCCTATTTTCCATTCAAATGCCGCAATATGTCCATGTTTGCTGTCCCAGACCCTAAGGTGTAGTTTCAGCCACGACGCAGGAATTTGAATTGAAACTTTAGGCCATAAGGGTGCAGTGCCCTAACCCTAGGCTGTGCATTGACTCTTGATCTATAACTCTAGATCTAAGGCTCTAGATCTATAATTCTAAATATATAACTTTAGATATGTAACTAGATCTAAGACTCTAGATCTATAACTCTAGATCTTGGAGGAGCAGTTTGGTGAGTCTTCTTTTACAAAAGCTTAGTCAGAAAACTCATAAATGTTGTCTGTGATTATTTTATGTAGGTTTAAAATACCCATCACACAGATTAAATTAGCAGTAGATGAAGTGCAGGAGAGCCCAGCAGGGATTCATGTGTTCATGCAAAGATTCATGTGTTCATCCTGGCTCCAGTTTTTGAAACTCTGAGCTGGTCAGGATCACTGATGGTTTGAAAGTCCTAACTGTAGATCAGGAATCATCTAAGCTCGTCTAGAAGCTGATCAGTGAAGAACAGCAGCAGAGAAGAAGGAATCAGATCAGCTTTACTCACATTTAACATCAATCAGTTTGACTTTAGACCATTTCCAGCCCAGCTGGTTTTCAGCTTTACAGATAAACCATCCAGAGTCAGAGGACTGGATGGAGCTGAAGACCAGCTGGGAGTCTTGACTGGGAGAATTGGTGATGCTCTCCTTGTACCAGGAGTAGCTAGCTGCTGGGTTAGCATCACTGCTGCAGGTCAGAGTCACTGAACTTCCCTCCTGGACCTCAGCAGAGGGACTGACTGAGACGGAGGGAGGAAGAGGAGGATCTGAGGAGGAGACATGATCAGGACTGAATGTGTTTTACTAAACAGCAGAGAATCAGGAGATCAGCTGATGTTGAGGACGGCTGAGGGACTCACAGACTGATGGAGACGGAAACTCCTGGTTTCCTTCCAGAGAGCAGGAATATGTGTCTGCAGGACGAACTGAGACTGAAACGGAAGCAGACGTTTGGTTCAGGACGTCCCGCCTGTTTCTGGTCCAGATGTAGGACTGATGATCAGCCTGGCAGCTGCTGACACATTTCAGATCTGCTCTGGTGAAACTCCGTCTTAACTCCGACTTCAGAACCTTCACCTGCAGAGCTGAGCCCAGAAACCATGAAGACACAGAAATCCTCTTGGAGACGCGAGTCAGTGAAATGTTACCTGTGACGGTCAGATTGACTCCAGGAGAACCAGAATGACTCCCGCGGTCCGTCCTGAACCAGAACCGGTACCGACCCGAGTCGCTCTCTCTCAGCTCTGTGAGTCTCAGAGTGCAGGCAGTCGGACCGCAGAGAGCCTGAACCCGACCTGCGGAGTCCGACTCTGACCTCTGACCCACAGGACGGCCGTTAAGGAACCACAGAGTTTCCAGAACCGCATCCCGACCTCTGAATGGAGGAGAGAATCTGCAGCTGATGGTCACAACTGATCCTGTTACAGCGCAGATCTGAGTCTGAGAGCAGATCACCGGGCCGGATCCCTGGACCGCTGGAAACAGCACCAGAACCGATTAGAACCCATCAGAACTGACCAGAACCCATCAGAACCTTATCAGGACCGACCAGAACCTGATCAGAACCCATCAGAATCTGACCATTAGAACACAGGGAAAAGCAGACATGATGAGAAGCTGGCAGAGACGGGTTCTGACCCGGTTTCCTGCCTCTTCAGCCTGCGGTCGAGTGGCTCTGGGGCGAAATGTCAGACAGCAAACCCTGATGTGTGGGAGGATGCTGATGTTTACGACAGATAAGACTTAGTTCACTGCTAACAGGAAGCTTCCTGGTCACCTCAAACACAAACTGAAATAATTTAACACGAGAAACGAGGCAGCGTTTGCACTGCAAACTCAAAATCTCACCAAGTTTACAAATATCACTTACAAATAACTTCTCAGCAATGGAGGCTTGTTTTAGGCTAATAACTCCTCAGGGTTGATGAAGAAGTTCTGGTTCCACTGGCAAATTAGTTAATCTGCAACATGGAAACATCTGTAATTCTTTAACTGAATATTAAGGAATTATTTAAGATATTTGCTCAACAAACTAAAGAAAAATTACTTTGTAAGATTTTGTGGTTTTCCAGTGTAGTTTTGTTTCTGGATTTAAGTAAAATCTGACTTTAAAGTTGGTGGATGGATGGATGGATGGATGGATTTCCGTTATCTGTATTCAGAAACCTGATATTTTCTGTTTTCATATTTTGCTCAGATGAATCAGAGCCATCATTTATCGTCTATGTTTCTAGATGTTGTATTTGTGTCTCTGTGTGATTTTGGTAAAAAGCGGCCTACCTGACCCAGAGAGGAGCAGCAGGAGTCGACTGACGGCGCTGAAGAAACTCATGGCTCATTTCAGCTCTGAAGGACTCAGGCTGTAAAATATTTATCTGGTTTGAGGTTTGAGACGGAAACGATTCTGTAAAATCTCTGTGATCTTTGTCTAGAGATGATGATCAAAGCTCCAGCCGTCTGACTGACTTCTCAGGAAAATCTGAGCATTCTGGTTGTTTCCTGGCAGCAGAGGAAGCTTTGCAGCGACCCGGTCCAATCGGTGAAGAACTCTGTGGTTCTGGGTTCTGCTGTGGTCTGCATGGAGCTGTGAGCATCAAAAAGACTCAAAGCGTCATGAAACCACAGGCGAACAATTTTAGTTCAGACTTGTTTCTACAGAAAAGTAAAAAGCTCTGATCCAAATCTTTGAGGTTTTTACTAACATAAAACCTGCATAGTGGACATTTCCTCCTGTCTCTATCTGGACTCAGTGCTGACCCGATCCCTCCTCTCGGTGCTGATCCGTTTATCAGATCTGAGGAGATCAGCACTTTAATGCTCTGATCATCATTCAGGAAAAACACTGAGCTGCTCCTGAATTGTTGGAAGAATGGATTCACTCAGGACCTTCTGGTCCATCTGCCTGGCAGTTCTTAAAGTAAGGTAAGGTAAAGTATAGTAAACTAAAGTAAAGTGAACTAGAGTAAACTAAAGTAAGCCAAAGTAAACTGGAGTAAAATAAACTATAAACTAGAGTAAACTAAAGTAAATATTGAAACAGAGCAGAACTGCAGTTTGTAAATTACACTCAAAACAGAAACTCTGACCTGATCTGCTGAGCTTAGCAGCAGATTCTCATTTTTCTGCATATTTTCACAATTTCTAGAGAAAAGTTAATCATTTCAACCATTTATGACGGTTTCATTGGAATTGGAATGAAGTTTGATTATCATAAATGTAGCATTTCTAATTGATTATTTCAGTCTAAACAGGGAATTGTCTGTTCAGATAGAAATAATAACATTTTAACCCTTTCACCATCAGAACACTGTCATGTTAGTTAATGGGTCCATGAAGGACCATGAAGATTTAAAATGTGGTTTAATACCTCATATCAGCCAGAGGAGGGCGCCAACAATCCAGCAGGCCGCTGATCCACCTATCAGTAATGGGGTATATGCCACGGGAGGTGGTGACGTATTTCCGTTTGAATTTGTTTCACCCAAATCGTTTCCGGTTCCTGCTTTTTCCTATTGTTTTCAGCCGAAGCTGCAAGATCTGTACCATGAAAAATACGTAAAACTTAAAATATCTGTGAGCTACTGGTTCAACAATCAAGTTTTGCGGTGAGCCGTTGTGTACAGTAATTAGTCGGTAGCCGCTGCGGGACGTCGACCATCCCGCAGCGGGACCGGATGTTCGCAAATGGTCGACTCCCCGCCTGCCGGAAGTCCACCATCCCGCAGTAGGGGCAGCCGCTCGCAAATGGCAGCACATAAAAAAGTATATTTAATGTGTTGATTTATTTGTTTTTTTTGTCTTGTCTTAAGCAGCAGCTGCGGCAGGTGCAACAGCAGCCGGTGGAGGCTGTGGAACAGCCTGGCCTCCCCCCGCCCCCAGAGACCTCACTATCGTCGTCGTCCTCCTCCGACGAGGACCACATCCCCGCAAACCAGGAGGTAAGAAAAACGAGCTAGCCAAGCTAGCTTTCTCGGCTAGTGCCGGATGGCCGCTTCCATCTCGCACACCGTACTCAATGTTGTTTTTCTTATTTCAGAGAGCTGTGGAGGAGCAGGGTGTGGCGCCACTTCAGCTCCTCGGTGATCCTTGGGTGGGTAACAATCATGACCACAATCAATGACCTACCTGACCTTACCTACCTGCTTCCGTCCCGATTCCGTTTTTCAGCAGAACTTCCGGCAGGCGGGGAGTCGGCATTTGCGAACATCCGGTCCCGCTGCGGGGCCGGCTGCTCGCAAATGGCAGCACCTAAAAAAGCAGATTTGATGTGTCCATTTATTTGTTTTTTGTCGTTGTCTTCAGCAGCAGCAGCAGCCCCCGGAGCAGCCATCCTCGTCGTCCTCCTCCGACAAGGACGACCTCCCCCCAGACCAGGAGGTAAGAAAAACAAGCTAGCCAAGCTAGCTTTCTCGGCTGCTTTCGGATGGCCTCTTCCATCTCACACACCGTACTCAATGTTGTTTTTCTTATTTCAGAGAGTGGTGGAGGAGGAAGAGGAGGTGGAGTGCCAGGAGGAGGAGGAGGAGGAGGACATGGAACCGGACATCTTTGCGCACATGGAGCAGGAGGAGATAGATTTCTTTAGAGAATCTATGAATCTCCTTTCCTCTTATCACCACGAGTGTTTTCATTCACCTTGACTTACCACTGTGACTTACCTTCTCCCAAACGGTGCGTGATTACTGCTTCCTCACACCTCACCTTTGAAATCTTCTTTCAAGAGGGACTCGACGCTGCTCCACCGACCGCTGCTCCTCCGACCGGTCCAGGGGGTGAGGAGGAGGAGGTCAACGCCCAAAATAAATTTGCGGTCACGCAGCGTTAGAAAATAAGGGTGCAGTGCTCATTTTTTGTATATAGTTTTTAAATTGTTGTAAATAGTTTATGTTATGCTGTGTGTGTGTGTGTGTTTTAGTTTGTCAATAGTATTTGGTTAAATTTATTTAATTTTTCATTTCATATATTTTGTTTTACAGTTTAATTTTGTGTTTAATAAATTTTATGTTAAATTTTCTGTAAAATTGTTGTTATTCATCATTCTCTTAGTGAAAACGCCAGCCACGTCGAAACTTACCGCTCTGGTATTGCAATAAATCAATCAAATTTTATTTGTATAGCACATTTCAGCAGCAAGGCATTTCAAAGTGCTTTAGACAACTTAAAATAAAAAAGAAAACAGAGATAGACCGCTGGGCCTCTAATCTTAGAGAAACATTTTTAAAAGTAGAAGTTAAAAGTGAAACCTCCCGGACCCGATGGGGACATCCTGCATCCTCAATGTCAATGTTAAATTCATTTATTGTCAATGTTAATGTCAAATTCATTCATATAGCTTCGAGGAACTTTCAGTAATAACTGATTATTTGATCGTAAGGTTCTGGACACAGACCGGAGATTTAAAAGGTCCCAAAGATAAAGGGGGGCCAAGCCATTTAAATCTTTAAAAGGTAACAAAAGAATCTTAGAATCTATTCGATAAAAGACAGGCAGCCAGTGTAAGGATGCCAGAGTTTGTTTTATATGGTCATGTTTCCTGGTTCCTGTGAAGCAGCACGGCTCTTAATTACCCGTCAATTGATTGCAGGTGGCACCAATTTGCAGCAGGTAGCCAAAACCCAGCACTTTGCAGCCTTCTTCAGTGCTCAACGGGGACAGAGCAGACATAGGACACTTGGTGAAGACAAGTTTTTATTTAATGTGAATTCAGTTCTTGCTGGTCAGGTACAGTTTCTTTGATCTTCTGAAGGTAAGTTTTTATTTAATGTTAAATGTAATGAGTTTCAGGGTATATAGGGTTTTAAACATTAGCATCAGAATTCAGTTCTTGCTGGTCAGGTACAGTTTCTTTGATCTTCTGAAGGTAAGTTTTTATTTAATGTTAAATGTAATGAGTTTCAGGGTATATAGGGTTTTAAACATTAGCATCAGAATTCAGTTCTTTTTTCTCACTATTTCATTTTTTATTCACAGACATTGAAAGAATCATAGATGGCACCACCAAAGAACTATGGCGAATGCCCCATCTGCGAATTCCAGTTCCGCTACTTGGGGAGGCACCTGGAGGCGGTCCACCTGATCCATAATCTAGCTGAACGTAAAATCCTGCTAGATTACGGATCACGCAGGGTGAACTTGCGTGGGCTCACCTGCCCAGTCAAGGCTGGATAAGCATCTGACCGAGACTGGGGATCCCGAGCTCACGGCAGGTGAGCTCACCCGGGTCATCGAGGACCTCAAGTGGCGCCACACGCTCCACAGACTCAGGGAGCTGAGGTCCACCCAACCAACTCCACCAATGGTTTCAACATTGGATGTGGACCCGGAGGAGGACGAGGGGAGGGAGGGGGCCCTGCAGCTCTCCGCCGGCCAGCTGCGGCAACTGCCAAAGAATGGCCGCCAGCCTCGACAAAAAGTCGAAGAAGCTTAAGAAGGCCAAAAACACAATCCGGCAGCTGAAGCAGGTATGTAAAAATCATTCCCACAATCAATGACGTACCTTACCTTACCTACCCGTGTCATCCGGTCCTGTAGCGGGATGTCGACCATCCCGCTACAGGACCGGATGTTCGCAAATGGTCGACTCCCATTTAATGTGTCTGCCGGAAGTCCACCATCCCGCAGTAGGGGCAGCCGCTCCCAATCATTCCCACAATCAATGACGTACCTTACCTACCCGTGTCTTCCTTTCCGGCAGCACGGTATTTTCTCCTGCTGCCATTTTTTAGCAGAACATCCGGCAGGCAGGCGGGGAGACGGCCATTTGCGAACATCCGGTCC
>CAEGAF010021434.1:0-16204 GCA_903067075.1 Micropoecilia bifurca | reverse complement strand
TGGCAACATAACTGTGGCGTCTATTCTATGCGCCTTATAATGAGGTGCGCCTTATATATGAACAAAGTTTTAAAATAGGCCGTTCATTGAATGTGCGCCTTATAATCCGGTGCGCTTTATAGTGCGGAAAATACGGTACTTTAGTATATTTCAAACATACATTTGTGAAAGTACCCTTTAAATATACTAAGTATTAAGTGTACTACCTTTAAATATATTTGAAGTATACTAACAATATGCATGTACCAATTTCAAAATTATAACTTAAAACACAATTGTACCAAAATACACTTTTAATATATTAAATAAAAGTGTACTTTAAGTGAACAAAATATATATTTGCCCAAGTGTAAATATACACTTACTCAAGTATATTTAAAATTTATTTAAAATATATATATTGTGTTCACTTAATTTGCTTAACACTACTTTAAATTATTAATTTCACTATGTTTTATATTACATCTTAGTGTATATTTTAGGCTAATAAAGTATGCCTTTTTTTTTTTACTTTATTTAACTGAGTGAACTCCCTTCAAGAGGGACCTGGGCAGAAGCCTGCAACACACAGCAACCTGATTACAAAATAAAACTAATTAATACATATGCAGAAGGATGTCTTTTAGGCACCTATAATGTACTTTTTATGTCATTTTTAGGTATACTTTTTAAGCACCCAAAAAGTATGCCTTTTTAGGTGCTTAAAATATAAGCACCTAAATTATTAATCTTTTATATAATCTTTTACTATTTTTGTTAAAATTGCAAAGAATTAAAAAATAATAATCATGATGTAATGTTTAAGAAAGTAACCAATCAATTTCCAGATATGATGTAAGATCTATAATCAACAGGATTAGCTCCAGTTCACACTCCAGACCAGACAGTGGCGGTATTGCACACTTTAATATAAAATATAACAAAACGCCATAAAGAGAAGAAAAAAACTTGAACACAATTTGAACAGATGCTGTTCAGAAGGGTGGGATCCCAGACCTCTCTCCAGTGTGTTCCATTGTGCCCACTATTATATTTTATTAATTTGTTATTTTCTTATTTCTTATCATGAAAGAAAGCTTAACAAATAAAAAAGAGCAAACAAACCTGGAAACACTGTGCTGTGCTCTCTGCTCCTTTGGTGTCCTGCTCAGGGGCAGACAACTTGAATTTATTATTGTTAACATTGTCATTACTTTATCGTTATTATAAGTTTTTTTTTCTTTAGTAGTAGTATTGTTATTTTGTCATAAGTAATTTTTACTATTATGTTTTCATTTTTTTCTCTTTTTTCCTCATATCACCAAAACAAGTACTACAAATACTCAAAGGACTGCACTGGTCTCTCTTGCTTCTTTGTAAATTTTTTGATTTAGGTGTTAAGTTCACCTAATCCTAATACTTGTATTGGATTTATTTATATCGCAATAAGAAATAAATAAATAAAAAGGCATGCAGGTCAGCAACACATGACGTTTCTGTGAGGAAGCAGAATACACCATTACGCTGTACAATTATTAGACAAGTTTTAGTTTTGATCATATAATCATCTTTATTAATATTTTTCAACTCCAAACTGTATAAACTTGAATGTTTATTGAATATAAACATATCAGCTCATGTGTATTTGTTTAATGAGGGAGGGTGGGGCCTAACAACATCAACAGCCTAGGGGAGGCAGGGTACTGGTATGGGCTGGTATTGTTAAAGATGTTGGACCTTTTCGGGTTGAAGATGGATTCAAAATCAACTCCCAAACCTACTGCTAGTTTTTAGAAGACCTTGATTTTTATGCAGGACAATGCTCCATTGCATGCATCCAAGTACTCCAGTATGTGGTTAGCCAGTAAAGGCTCACCTGACCTAAACCCCATTGAAAACTTGTGGGGCCTTCTTAAACAGGTAATTTGCAGTGAAGGTAAACAGAAAACATCTCTGAACAGTGTCTGAGAGGCTGTGGCTATAAACAGATCAAGAAAATGACATACTTCATGAATGCAGGACGTATAACTCTTTTTGAAAAGAAGGTGGCTATAATGGTCACTGACTTATATTTTAAATGTCAGAAATATTTGTCAATTTTGAGTTCTATATTTGGTATTCTCACTTTAATGGACGACATTAAGCAAGTGAGCCGGGAAAATGTTCAGTTTTACTTCAATTGCATAATAATCCGTCCATCCATTTTCTTACACCCTTGTCCCTAATGGGGTAAGGAGGGTTGCTGGTGCCAATCTCCAGCAAGACATTTGGGTACACCCTGGACAAGCTCACCAGTCCATCGCAGGGCATAGTTGCATAATAATTCTGCACACTAATAATCACGCATACATAGATATGGTCATACGAAAGCCAGATATATCTTTACTTTCTTAAAGATTCAGGTTTGAGAGGTAATTACCCAGATAGCACACGTTGAATTATAGTCAGAATAATTTTTGGTTGAAGTCGAAAACTGACGGTGGATCAACCATCAAACAACCATCCAAATCTAACCATTGAAACTGTGTCAATGAATCAATTTTGTTTTGTGGTTGAAGTCTAATGAATGAAATCCCGATGTCTGATCAACGTCTGATCAATGTTGAATCAATGTCAGCTGTTTTGCCACACACCTTTTTCCTGTCCTCTCCTCCTCATCAGAGCTCTGGGTGAGAGCATTTTATTACTAAGCGGGGTTTATCACATTTTTAATAACACTGTAGAGCAGTGGTACCCAAACTACGGCCCGCGGGCCGGATCCGGCCCGCCTCCACATTTGGTCCGGCCCACTGAACAGCACCAGAGAGCATTTAGATTTTTTTTATATACCATATTTTCTGGACTATAAATCACTACTTTTTTCATAAGCTTTGAACCATGCGGCTTATATGTGGATTTTTCTTCAACCATCAGGGGGCTCTTTAGCAGAAAGTGAATCATTGAAAGTCAAAATTGGAAATAAAAGAAGAAAGCACCCATATAAACAGAATTAGGTTTTAATGGGGAATTGAAATTTGAGAATGTTATTGAGCAGTTAAATAGCATTGAGGGGAAAAAGAAGATTTTTCAGGGGTTTTTTATGACAATTTGGGGCATAGATATTAGGATCCAATAGATGGCAGTAGTGCAACAATAATGGATCCAAGCTCCCGTTTAAATCTAAAGAATAAAAAGAAAGAACCCATTGTCATTTAGCACATGCTAGTAGCAGACACAAAGGATCAGCTCTTCTACTGTTGCAGTTACTGTTTAGAAACTAACGTAATGATTTCATTTAAGTCTAAACTTGGCAACTTTTCTTTTTCAACCATAGTAAATGTGATATTCAATTGACCTGTTATGACTCAAATTTTGGTTGTCCGCCCCCCTCTGTTGCTGCTGCATCGTTGTGGAAAACCTGCAGCGGCAGAGATATCTGCGGCTTATAGTCCGGATAATACGGTATTTACTGTATTTCATGAATTGTGTATTTCCTGGATTTTTTCTGTGAAGAACCCATACAGGGTTATGTGATTGTGCTTTCTGGAAAACAATATATTTTTGCATTTAGACACTCCTGCAATCATCACACTTTTTCTGTCACAAACTGACTCCAGCCCCCCACCAGAGAAGGGAAAAGTTAAGTGGCCCTCACAGGAAAAGGTTGGGGACCCCTGCTGTAGAGGATAGTGAGTGGTGATTCCTTTCTGGAAATTGTTTTACTTGTTAATAAAAATTCTTGCTGTGTGTGATATATTGACACAAAAACATCTACAACTCTGATAATTAACATCTTTCGCCAACAAGCCAACAGCAAAGTGGCTGTATGTTTGGGGCATCCCTCTCATGTACATAGCAGGGGTGGACTGCTCCACTCCTTGTAGTGCGTTGTTTTTATGAACAAGTAAGAAAATGTACAGAAATGAATCATCACCCACTATCCTTTACAGTGGTTTATTTAAAATGTGATAACCACCACTCACTAATAAAATGCTCTTATCCACAGCTCTGATAAGGAGGACAGGAGGGGAAGGTGTGTGGCAAAACAGCATACATTGATTCAACGTTGATCAGACATAGGCATTTCATTCATTAGACTTCACCCACAAAACAACAATGATTTAATGACACAGTTTCAACATTGGTTACTTAGTTAGAGCTGGATGATTGTTTGATGGTTGATCCACTGTCAGTTGTTGACCTCAACCAAAAACCAACTATTCTGACTGTAATTCAACGTTGATTTACCATTGTGTGCAATCTGGGCAGTTTATTGCACCCCTCATCACCTCCATCATCTCCCCTACTCCCTCCCAAACCTCCAACCACCCACCTGCTCCACCCAACCTTTCTCTCTTTACCCCCTCTTGTCCCTTCTTCCCTCCCCACCTTCTTGAGCTGTGGGTCAGAACATTTTATTACTAAGTGGGGATTAGTCATGTTTCAAATTAAGCACTACATGTTGAGAACAGTGGGTTGGGATTCATTTCTGTACATTTTCTTACTTGTCTGTAAATATTATTACTGACTGTGCATAATGTGCTGACAAAAACATCTACAAGCCTCTACTAGGAGTTGTACAGTCCGACTCCACGTTTTTACTCTAGTGGTTTGTCCCAGCCAAACATGCACTTTGCTGCTGGCTTGTTTGCAACCGGCTTCTGAATTGAATTGTCCTCTGAGCAGTTTTATGGTAAGTTTTTTAATATTACTTTGATCTTAAATGTGTTCATTACAAAATAAGGGCATTGTTTTGTGCCCATAGTAATCCTGGTTATTTTGGGGCATAACAGATATTTTTAATAATTGAGGTCATGTCTCCTTTTGTATTATTTTCAACCTACCCACCACTCCAGGCCTAAGTATGAAATCCTGCCAGATTTTGTGGGATTTGAGTTTTTTAAATAGGGCGGGGCCTATTGTTTGGCCTGGGAGATCATGTGGTGGACAAGGAAGTGTAAAGCTGGCTGCTCCAGGTGGGCTTTAAATTGTTGTGATAGTAATCACTTGTTTTTAACTTTTTATTATGATGTGCTTAGGGACGTCCTTAGATGTTCCTGAACAGCTGAGTTAGATGATTGCATGACCGTATGCAACCATCTAGAAGAGCAGAAAGTGCATCAACAGATTAAATCCAGGTGAGGCAGAAAGGAAACACTTAAAACAGGTAAGGCAGGTGAAAAGCTGAACTAATGACTGATTCATTCAGTTGATTCTTGGATTGGTAACTGGTTAAACTAAAATGGACTATTATTACTTGTGTGGAATCTTTATCAGCATATAGACACTTTTTAAGGAATTTAATCAACTTATTTGGAAATATTTGTAGTTGATGGAAGATTGAACCAGCTATTTGATGGAAGTTTATTCTGTATAAATTATAAATATTTTTTTAAACTACAGTGTAAATCACTTTTTGCTCTATTTAACTGTCTCTGGTGTGTTAAATAAACCCTGATCCTCCCTGAGTTTTGTTAGGTTTTCTGATAAACAGCCTTTATTTTAAATATTGATTCCCTCATGTTAACATGAGTGCAGCATCATAAATGCTACACTATACTGCAGCTTGATAGGTAAATGTAGTTGTATACATTAAGATAAATATTAATGAAAAGATCAAGATAAATATTTAACAGTGAGTGTACATGGGGAACTATATGGTTTGTATTTGTTCTCAGATCTGTAACCAGTACACTGTTAAATCTTTCAATATCTTTCAGAACTTTTCAAATGTTTATCATCTTTCTAACCGGCACCTTCCTCACTTTTATTTTTGTGTTTTTCAGCCTGCAGTTTGACCGAAAGCTGACTCTTGAGGTCTGCTGCTAAACTGGCAAGAAGTGGCTTCATTACGCGCCAGAACGAGAGGGAAGACATCACAAGGAATCAAAGTGGCGCCAACCAGAGTCAAACTGGGGTTACCACAACTTGTACTGTTTCCCTGGTTCATACAGTACAAAGCTTAACCTCGTGGACTCTGTTCTTCTGTGGACCAGAGACTGTTGTTTTGACAGTCAAAAATGAGTCAAATATGTTTAAAGATCTGTCCCTCTTTTCTTAAATAAAATGTAACATCAAACCCATGTTGTCATTTTTAACCTTTTGTACACAGTTTACCCATGATCTGCCAATAATATATTGTGTACAACACCAGTGAAGAAACGTTTAGTGGTATGTTATGATGCAGACCTATTAGACCTAAAAATGTACATAAATCCTTAGCTTTCATTCAATATAAAATCAACCCAAATCTGCATGCAGAACCACGTTCAGATGATGGTTGAATCAACGTTGATTCCTAACTGATTCAATGTAGAATAAACACAAACATCCATGCAGATCCACGTTCAGATGATTTTTGAATCAACGTTGATTCCTAACTGATTCAATGTAGAATCAACACAAATGTGTGCAGAACCATGTTCAGATGAAGGTTGAATCAACGTTGATTCCTAACTGACTCAATGTAATATCAACACAAATATGCATGTAAATAGACATATAGATGATGGTTGATCAACATTATGTCAGTTATGGTTGAAACCCTAAAGTTGATTCAACATACAAGTGAACGACCACTTTCAATGTTGTTTCAATGTCAGCGTTCAACGTTGATTCAGTGTCTCTGCCTGACATTGATTCAATGTTGTTTCAATCATTCTGTGCTATTTGAGTAACATTTTGGACTGCTATAATTATAATTGTTCAACATAAAATTAATCCTCAGAACTGCAACTTTCATTATTGTGCACACAGGCTATTCATATAACAAAAAACATTACAAAGAACTTCTTGCATTAAGTAAGCTCAGCTGAATATTGTAATGTAAAAAAGGTTGTTAGTTGAAACCTAAACTGAAAATGTTTGTCCTGTTTATTTATGTGGGATTCATATAAAACCTCTTGTTCAGACAAAAATCTGTGATTTTTTTTAGCCCATTGTTTCTACCCACATTTACTGCCTGTCTTATTCCACCCAGAGGCAACAGAGGATCCAAAGGGACCGGCTTATGAATGACTTTTCCGCAGCGCTCAACAACTTCCAAGCTGTCCAGCGACGTGCAGCAGAAAAAGAGAGGGAATCAATAGCAAGAGCCAGGGCTGGTTCCTGTCTATCAGTAAGTAAAGTGACTTCACAAATTCCAGATTGTTAAATAGGAATTAAACTCTACAACATAACATTATAACAAGTAATTTTAAATGAGCACTGTAACCAATATTAATAAAGTGCCAGTATACTTTATGTATTTTATAGTTTGCAGGGTTTCGCCTAGCAGGGTGCCAGGTTTTACTTGTCCCCTCCTGCCAAGCTAGGCATTGCTTGTTTTTACTTCAAATAGTTTCTGATTATTTTTCCCTTTTACTAATTAAACAGTGTCCCCACCATTCTCTGTGGGTTGTAGTATTTCGCCTATTACATTCGCCTATTTTTGCTGCACCTTGTTGCCACAATATTGCTACTGTTGCTTAAGTGACATTGGACTCTGACTATATTACTATTTACATAAAGCTGCTTTAAACCATTTTCTTTCAGAATGAAGACAGTTTTCGGGATGAAAAGCTTGTCTCCTTTGATAAGTAAGTAACTTATAGGTTTACTCTGGAAGTACAAATAATATTTTTGCATTTTGCAGGATTTATTGAAATTTAGTGTCCATTTAAATAGAAAATGAATCTAGATTATACTAAAGTAATTTATTACCTATAAAGGAATAGATTCATGTGAAATGAATCTATTCATCACTAATATACATCATTAATTTCTGTTGAAAATGTAAATAAGGTTTACTTCCAGACAGAATTGATACATATTTCACATTTTTATTATCTTGCAGGAGAAGACGGTTTTATTTCCTATAAGAAATAAAGTTTTTGCTAGCATATTTTAGGATTAACTGTAGATTAAACAATCAAATGAGTTTTCATAAACATATATTTTCATTTTATTGCTCACAAAGAGCAATAAAATGTTTATCGTTAGGAAATTAGATTTTAGTTGTTATTTCACCTCTAACATGTGTGTTTGAAAAGCCAAGAGGACCTTGGTCCAATAACCACCCAGACAGAAGAAATGGCCATTACAGAGGAAGATCTGGAGCTCATCAAGGAGAGAGAAACCAATATCAGACAGCTTGAGGTGAGCACTAGCTTACTGTTGTTTGATATACAATTTATATATCAACCTATAGACCCATTTACATACATGTTTTTGCTTCATATGTTTTTGAAGTATTTCGGTTTGAATGTAAAGTACTTTGGCTGCACTGATGATTTTTGAAATATACTATAAAACTAAAGTTGCTTGATTGAGTTGATTGATTAATAATACATTCTAACTTATAATTTATTAGAATTAGAAGTCAATTTATTGAAAGTCAATTTATTTCAGGAACTTTATCACTAAGAAAAACAAATTATATAAATTAATTACAGAAAAGTAGATGTTTGACATTTCTAATTTATAGTTTTATGCTTATAGCTAATGAAAACATGACATTTAAAAATAGAATATAGCAATAATACAGATCTGTAATAGAGACCACTAAGAGTCATCACTGTCTACAATAACCATGAAGAATTTGAAATAATATGAGCTACAACTAGAGCTTGAACAGGTTCATATTTTTTAAGGTTGACTACAACATGATAAAAGTCGAGTCGACATTGAGTAGTCGCAGTGACGTCATGGTGATGTAAGAACAAAATGCTTCACAACAACTCAGAGGCTTTTTCAGGAGTATTCACTGCAAATATTGATTAAATAAACCCATTTTTACTAAGTATATTATGCAGAATTAAAAGAGCAAGAAACAGATCATTCTTTGTGAGCAGCGGAGAAAAGTCTGAAAAGTTGCACAAAGTTGGATCTGTTTTGGGGGTTTTTCCCAAACACCAGCTGATACTGATGATGATTTTTTATTTATTTTTCTTTTTTTAATACCTTGAACACAGAGCAATAAAGGTGACACTAAAAGAATATGTTGCATCTTCAGCTTCACACGCTAACTCAGATTGTAATACATTCAGCAAACTACCAGATCAAAACCATTGTGTAACAGGACTGCTGGCGTTGCTGCCTAGGTGATCCTGAAGCACCACGATTCGGGTCACGGCAACAAAGATGTAACCCTGTCCATGTGAGATGACACCTCACTACTGCCGAAGTCTCTGTGTTGTGTTTTCTTTAAGGGTTGTTGTCGGAAAGAAACTTGAGCCAAGAATCGGACACACATAGCGGTTGAGATCGTGGTTCACACCGTATCAACATAAGTCTCAACACAGTTATTATTTTTTTGTTTTCAAATACAGCATATATTAAAAAAAAGAAAAAAACAATACAAAACTAACTACTCGGACATTAAATGTAACATTTGGCTACAGTGAGGAGCTGGCGGTTAGCATTACTTAATTCAGAATTCACTACAAACACTGAGTTATATGGCAGTTATATGGCAGTATAACGGTCATATAACGGTCATATAACGGTCATATAACGGTCATATAACGCACAGTAACAGAAGCCAAAGTATGGACACATTACACCAACTTCCACAACCCAAAGAACAAATATAGCATCTTGGTGGCCTCCGCTGACATATTTAAGCCACTGCACTACTTGTATTTTACAAAAATAAGCGTTTTTCATATGCTCCATACATTTTTGTCACTGTGTCACATTTAAGTATGAAAGAGATAGTCTGTAAAAACATCAAGTTCCCCCACCTCCTCCCTGAACTACTATTTGCCTCTGCAAAAATACACTGCTTTGAGTCAAAAGCAACCAATCAGAGCAAGGAGGAGGATGTTAGCACTGTCAATCATCCACATTGATCAATGTGCTAATGGTGAAGAAACAACTCACTGTTGCAGGAAAACCGTTTTTCCGCCATCAGTAGTGACAATGCTAACTGACCTTAGTATTCGTGGCAGGCTACAGTATGTTATGGTGAACCAAGAGCAGAGAGAAAGGGGGAGTGTGTGTACAGCTTCCATATGAGTCTTTACTGTTTTTCAGTCTGATATCATGGACGTAAACCAGATCTTTAAGGACTTGGCAGTTATGATTCATGACCAGGGGGAGATGATTGGTGAGTAACACCGGCAGTCGTTCTGTTAATATTCCTCTCTCCTCTAATTCCTTGATCTTGTGTTCAGTTTTACAGTTTTCAATAACCTTTTTGAATTTGGATTGTAGTGGTTGCCTACTGGGATTTCCATTTCTGAAATAGAACACAATCCTTTAAATTAGTTATGTTAAATTAGTGACAGAATACAGTTGTTTTGATTTTACTTGCTTGCTAAATTGTTGCGATTTTTAGAGGAACACTTTAGTGAGTTTTGTATAGCAGGCAGTTTATAATAATAACTATAAAAATAATTCAGAACATTAACATGGGATATAGAGAAGTAAAAATTGTTTTTAAAAAAATATTCATATGAGTATTGTCCTGAAGTATGTTTTTAATTGTCTGTGTACAATGTTATTGTTTTGTTAAAATGGAGAGTTCAGAAAATTTGCATGTTTGAGAAATTAAACTTATTTCCAATGTGATATCCTTTCTATGCCTTTTGCAGACAGTATTGAAGCTAATGTGGAAAATGCTGAAGTTCACGTAGAACGAGGAGCAGAACAGCTCCAAAGAGCCGCGTACTACCAGGTGAGACAGTTTTAGCTTTTCTTTTTGCCACTCTTCTGTAAAATCCTAATCAATAATCAACTGTTTCTGTTCTCTCTGTCATAGCAAAAATCCAGGAAGAAGATGTGTATTCTTGCCATAGTGTGTTCCATTATACTCATCATTCTTATTGTTATTGTTTATGTAGCTTCCAAGTAAGCTAATTTCATTCAAGTGTTTCATTACTCTATTTTGCAATGCAAAACCCCTTCCATCTTGACTTCACTGACAACCATTCACTTGGCATTATCAGAGCAAGAAAATATGTTCACTGTAAAAATATCTTCAAAGCTCATCAATATGGAGGGCTCAACAATTAAAAAATGTAGTCATCTTGAATAATTAAATCTGTTGATTTGTAAAGTAGAAAATGAACCTTCTTTAAAGTTGTTGGGGACTAGAGACTAGACTAATCTAGAGACTAGAGTTTGAGAGCAATCTGCTATATGAAATTCCTTAATCTCCTTTACTTATCCCCTTACTTATCTTACTTTATTGCGCTAACACTAGCTGCTGTGTATTTCAGATGTACAAACATTGTAAGGAATAACTGAATTGTCAATTTTTCTTTTAATTTTATGTGTTCTGTTCTGTTTATTTGTTGTTCTTTTTTGTAAGTTGATGTTGTGGCATCTTCTGACGTAGATGTGAACAGCTCGTAGGGACACAGTATTATGGTTGTGAAGTGGTGGTATATGTTGAAAATGCTGAACACAATTTTAGCATGAATATTCCATTAAGAATATGAAGGTTGATGTAAACTCTGAAATGGAAGACTACTATATGACATAATATATGACATATTTTAAGATGATTTCTATACCCCTAACAGAAAGCATAATAAATATCTTAAGCACGAGTATGATCAATAGTTGACTCTTCAATAAATAAATGTTAATTTTACCCTTCATGAATAATTCACAGATATTAAGAATTTTATTTTATCTTGTAATGCAAGTTCAAATAAGATTCGATCTGACAATAGTCTATATATGCATTACAGATTTTATTTAATTATTTTAACTACAGGTAACACTTACATATGGAGAGAAAATACTCACAAAATACCTGTGGGTGTAATGTACTGGATTTGTAATCTGTGTGTAACTTTGGATAGTTGTATCTCTGAAACATGATTTGTAAACTGTAACAAAACATGTGCATAACTCAGGGTACTTGTAAATATGTGGTCAAATCCACACACAAATATTACAGATTTAAACCTTCTCCTACACCTAAAAATTGTTTAAAAAAAAAGTACAAAGGGTTGCCTGATACACAGACAAAACTGCATTCACACACACATCAGGTTACCAGTGCACGAGGGTTTTTGAGACTCATTTCATGCTTCCAGGTAGCTTCACATTCATGTGAAGTGGTGCATTTAAATGCTGGTGGAAAGCTGGATCATCTGAATTTTGTTCAGAACATATTTGTTTTATCCTCTGAACGTTTGTCACTGTACTTGTACCGAAGTGGCAAACATGTTATTTCTGTGAAACATAGAATACCTCAGCACTCCTTTTCAATACTCCAAAATAGTTTTTAGACATATTGTTCATTTTTGAGTCATGAAGATGTGATTACATGGTTTAAAAAACGACCACTGTTTGGTGGACTGGTTCATTGGCTGGAAATAACAGGCAGTCAAACCAACAGGAAAGTCCTGGTGTTCTGCCCTTAGAAGTCAGTAGAAGTTAAACCTGCTGTCGTTGCTTTCTGATTATAACATCAAGCGATTTTAAATAATTCCATATTACATTTTATATGTTTGGTAGTTTGATACCCTGTCCTCATATTTTTCTGTGAGCGAGTGCTAATGTCCAGGTGAGCTATGGTACTTTAGCTGTTGGTAGCCACGTCCTGGTATTTTTTTAGTGTCATATTTCAGCACAGTTTAAGTGAGTATCTTCAATCCATGAAAATTATCTCTACGTTGTGGTTCTTACAGTACCTGTTCTGCCTGACAAGTTCCAGTCGAATTCCGTAGTCACGTTGCTGATTGATAATACTTGTGTAGTGTGAAATATTCTGATATGCCTTTTACCTTGTTATATTCTCTTAGTGAATATAATTACGTGAAATAAATTGCCTTTCAATTTTAATTTGTTGAATTTGTATGTGTATAAATAACCTCTTATGTTTACTTCTACACAGAATAGAGCCTCCAACATTTGGTTTGGGATCATGCTATTTTCATATTGGAGGAGCAGGACCTTTCAGATCTCAGCAACTCTCTCATCCAATAGAGCTGGTGTGGTCAATCTATTTTTATGGCAGAAAAAAAGTTTATCACAAATATGATATTAACAGAGGCATCGTTTGGTTTATTCTTTAGAAAGAAGATGACAAAAATGTTTTCTGAATTAACTTTATGTACGCCTCACTGCTCAGAATTAGAATTAGAATAGCTACAAACTTCGAATCCAGAAATAACAGGAACAGTCACTACTTAATTACTTTTATATTTCTAAAAAGTATTTTAGAAACTGTAACTACTCACTTTACATCAGAAAAGGATTTAGATTAGTCATTTTGCTGCTTTTTCTTTCCTTTGGTTTGTTATTTTGTTTGTATTTCCTTTTAATTCATGTAAAGCACTTTGAACTGCCTTGTTGCTGAAAATGTGCTATATAAATAAAATTGCCTTATCTTACCTTACTGCTCACGAAGGACAAACAAAATATTTAAGATTGACACTAATCTTTAGAATATTTAACAAAATAGGCTCAAAGATTTACATGGATTTCCAAGCCACTACCGTTAACTACTGTAGTGGCTTGGAAGGCAAACGCCGTGGTCCAGTGAACTGCACAATTGTAAACTTGAGATTTTGGTGTGGAACCTCCCAGGATCTCATCTGTTGCAAGTTGTCTGAAGATGTAAGGAAAAGGATAAATAGACTTTAGTGTTAGAAAATATATGTTTATTTTTCTGTACAACTGATGCACTGACAAACCTGACTTTGAAGGAAAATTACTGAACCTGAAAATTGCTTGTATCTTTACAATGTAGATGTAGACATTTTTACTTTTATGTTAATCAAATGTGTACGCATTCAATATTTTGCTGTCAAGGCAATTTATTTTTTCCAGTGGTGCTTAAAAATTGACAATGCAAAAAAAATGTCTTGTCTTGTGGAAACAATCTGAATATGTTTTACCATCTAAATTAATCAACTTACAATGAAGACAAATAAGAATACCAGGGGGGCGGGTGGGTGCAGCGCAACTTCTCGTTCAGTAGGGGGGGAAGTGCATCGCAACTTCGCGGGCGCCGATTTATGCGCCGATAAATGTGTGGTTGCGCGACTGCCCCCACCAAATAACTTGCAGGCTACTTTGCACTGACCATTATTTTATTATTGACAATAAAGTTTACCTTCGACTAAACGCCCCCCTAAGGCATCCCAGCGCCCCCCTTTTGTAAAAATGTCCGCCAGGCCCCCTGCCATCCTCTGAACGCCCCCTGGGGGCGGTACCGCCCACGTTGAGAACGTCTAGTCTAAATCATTATTTATACTGAGAACATAAATAAGGAAAATACCTTTCAGTTTCTTCTGGTGAATACAGTCTAGCAGTTGCAGATGATGTTCCTAGCAGGTCCAGGAACATCATCTGCTGTAAGCAACAAAATATGGCTTTAGTGACAGTGACCAACATCCTGACCAATATTACCTGATCAAAGGTACTGTACATTTGTAAATATCTGATCAAGGATTAATTGGTAAATTAACTGTAGTTAAAGTGTTTTCCACTCTTATCTGATACATGTGCTCTATTTACCCAAACAATGTAAATTTATATCTAGAGATGTATGTCTATAGAGGTATTGATGTAGAATAAATAATGGGAGACATGAAAACATTAACACAGAAACTCCAACTTTTGTGTTTGCCAGCATGCAGTGCTAGCATTAAGACATCATAAGCAATATTTGGTGTGGGCCAAAGCTATTTTAATCATGCATGCACTGCTATCACAGACAGCTTTCTCTGACTTCCTCCACTTGACAATAAATAAAAAGCACTACAACACTGCAAAAGATTACACAAATACAAACATTCAGAAATGTAGCCAGTAAAAGGCAGTGAAATCAGGGAGTGTGTATCTGTAGATGTGTGCATTAAGTCCATGAACATCATTCAGCCAACTCTCCCAGGCTATAGTCTCTGATATCTAAGAGCAAGTCCTTGGGACCACTCTGCTCCACATTTGCAAGAATGTCTTCAGGAAGGGAACAAGGTGTGAAAGAGCGTCTTGTTTACATATCAGTTGCAGATCAGGGGCGGAGCTATAGGGGGGGCTGATGTACTGAATGGGCTGATGGGCTGAACCAGGCCGATGGGGGCCCGGGTCTGGAGGAGCCAGGGAGGGAGGAATGGATTCAAGTCGCTCGAATGTGGGATTATAGACCGAGAAAGTGAGAAAGGGCGCCCCCGCCTGTTGAGAAAGGTGTATTAATGTCAGTAGTTCTCTTCCCCCCCGCCCCCCTTCAACAGAATTATAGGACTGTCTACGGATCGCGCTCGCACCCCCACCCCACCCCGCCTCCGCTCAACTGTTTCCAGCCGCTGCACGTAAGGGGCCCGGTGATTGGTCAAGGGGCCCGGTGATTGGTCAGGGGGCCCGGAAATTTGCCCCGCCCCCCGGCCCGACGCTGACTTGTTCCGCCGGTGTTGCAGATGATATGTAAACCAGGAGAACTGAGCAAACCAAGGCCAACACAGGGGAGCCAGTTCAGATGGAGACAATATTCTTTAGATTGGGTAGGCTTTTTAATTTCTATCTGCCCTAAAGTCTCACTGGTACATCTCTGTTAATTTCAATCATCCAAATTATATGGCCATTCCCGCCGGTCAGAACTAGCAACTTCTCCAAAATATTGATTCCATCTCACTGGTGAGATCTATGGCCTGCAGCTGGTTTGTGAATCCTACAATTTTAAATACCTTGGATCATTCCAGGACAGTCAGCTCAATTTTGCTGAAATCACTGGCTACATTTTTAAGAAATATCACTCTATCTTTTAAGAAGACTCAGTAATCTTGGGGTTACCTAACAAGTGCAACTCATGCAAAACCTCTAGTTAGTTAGAGGTAACATTAGCTAACATTACCTATAGTTAAGTAATGTTAGCATTTTAACAATGAGTTTAAATGTTAAAACATAAAAATTTAACCTATGTTTTAAGTCATCTCAAGTTTTAACTGTTGAGTGCTTTAGCTTTTCATCTCCTCAGCCAACACATTCTCACTCCCAACTCGTCACATATTGACGCTTGGGCAGGAACCCCCTTGGCGTCCGATACTGACGATCTGGGAACGAATAATATGGCGTCTATTCTCTTTTTTAAAAAAACCTTTATTTATAATGTATGTGCTACTTTCAACAGGATATTAAGAATATTTACTACAAATACACGTCAGACGTATCGGTCAAAGTATTTTAATTCGGTATTTAACATAACTCAGTAAAATATAAAACCGGAGGGGTTTTGTTGTGGTTGGAACTTGATTTAAAAGCCTTTTTTTATTTACCAACTATTTTTGAGTATGATATCAATGATTTA
>CAEGAF010021427.1:0-18476 GCA_903067075.1 Micropoecilia bifurca | reverse complement strand
GCTTTTAATCAGTTTTCAGTTAAATTAATTCAATCCAACTTTATAAGTCACAAAATGTCACCAAAATCACTCTGTCCCTCTAAAATCTTTCAGAAATCTTTTCAGAAGTGTATTGAATTGTATCGTTTGCTGAATATTGTGATATATATCGTATCGTGGGCAGAATATCGTGTATCGTATCGAAAGATTATTGTATCACTACAGCCCTATCTGCTACAACTCTGGTTGAGGAGATCCCATATGGGCAAGTCCTCATGTGGATCGATGTTTTTAAGTGTTTTTATTTTTACTTTTAATGTTTTTATCTTTTTAAATCTTTTTCAAAATCTGTCTCTTTCTGTTTTAATTTTTACTTTAAATTTTTTGAAGCACTTTGAAATGCCTTGCTGCTGAAATGTGCTATACAAATAAAATTTGATTGATTGATTCATACACAATTAAATTATCTAAAGGTTCCTTGCAGAAAAACCTAGATGTAAAGAAATACATTTCTTTACATCTAAGCTCAAAAGAAATAAACATTCAAAATTATTTTCTGTGTATTTTCTCTTTCTTCACTGCAATGGCAATTTCAGCACTCATTTAAAAGAGATATTTTTCTTCACATCTCTGGTTTTCAGGAAGTTGTTCCAGGAACTGGAGAGCTTAGAAACTGAAGACTGTAAACTAGTTTAACTCTGATACTTAGAATACTGGCTTGAATATTTTTGAAACCTGTAGGTGCTAAGATGGTTCACATTACCTTTTCTGTCAATGTTTTTTCTAAGACGGTAACAATATTTTAGAAATAGACAAGATGTCAAAACGTGAGTCTTAATCACAACTCCTAATTGTTTACCTGTTTTTTGGATCCAATAACTGACATAGAAGACTTTGGCCACTAGAAATGTCAAGTTGTCAGCGTTGTTTTTGATGAATTATATTGAAATACCCCATAATCAAAGCTAAACACATTTTGTAGGTACTGAAAAAGTGGTTCAAGGACAAAGCCATGAGGGCCCCCCACATGTAATACTTGGTTATTCAGATGTATAAAACAAGATAGCTTAGGTAAATAAATATCTTGACCATTCCCCAAAAATATACCCCATCAGTTTGTTATGATTAGTTGTGCCACAGACCAATTTATTAATACCCAGGGGATACACTAGAAAAAAAATGTATTCCACCAGTTCAAAGGTCATGAAGCTTCAAAGTGTCTAATCAGAAATAACCTAACCTGCTGTTCTGAAATAAAACAGCAACAAAATCTAAACACGAGCCACATGTGGCTTAACTACTTCTGGTTGTTCAGAGGTTGTTTTTTGTTATTTAAAAGTACAGATAATAGACCACAGTTGGGGGCCTTGATTACACATTTCCACACAAAGTGTAAAATACAGGATTAAATATGGTGCATTTTAATTATTAATCCAGTTCAGACTGTTCGTGATGTTGGTTGAAGACAAAATCAATTCCAACCTACGATAATCATCTAATCGGATCAGTTTTGGATAAAAATGTTTGTAAGATAAATCTGGTTCCATGAGATTTGATAAAAAATAAAACACTCTTTCACTAAATACACCCACCGCTAGGAGGTAGAAAGACATCTTTATTAACTTGCGTCATTTCTGAGACATGGGACTTTCTGACAATGTCAGTAAAACTAAAGAGAGCATACACTTTATTGTTAGATAGGCACAACCTAATTTGTACAAGATGGCAACATTATTTGTGGAAAAATACCCTTTAGGGTGAAATCAAAAGAAAGCCTTTCATTTGAGATCTGAAAACTGTTTTACAAATGAACTTTCAAGCACAAACATTTTCAATTTAGCATATCTTAAATCAGTTACCAGTTCCCTTGATGCATTAGCGTTTCTTTCATGCAGAGCTCCCGTTCTGAAGGGAAGCTGCAAGTCAAATTAACTGCACTAATGATCTTCCTCAAAGTTTTATACGTTTAGGATAAAGGCGGAACAATTCTCCTCCTTACTTCCATACACAAGAGTGGACTTCATAAATGTATTCCAGACCTCTCACTCTATCCCCCACCATTCTGCAAACAGCAGAGCCAAGTCCAGTGGTAGTTTGAGAAAGAGTGGGAGGAATGTATGTGAAGATGCAAGAACCACCTGCTGAATCACCAAGCCGGCCCTCCGTGGCCCATGTCACAGCTATTTAAGGTTGGAGGCCATCACTGGGGCAGCTGCAGCAACGTGCCCTGCCCTGACGGCAGGTAAGTGACATTGCGGGAGCGTGAGAGCTGGAAGGCTATGTCCTCCGCTGCCTCCAGCTTACGGAGCTCCACCAAACCATCGCCGGCTTCCATCAGGGAGTTAGCGATGAGCAAGGCGGCCTGAGAGTCTCCTTCTGCTGAAATGATGGCAGCCTGCTTCTGTTGCTCAGCCTAAGGAAGCGCAGAGAAAAATGTCCGATTTAGACTGCTGAGCTTCCCCGAGGAGGATGATTATTAAGGTTTGCTGAACATGTGTAGTAATACCTTTTCTACTACAAAACGGGCCCTTTCTGCTTCCTGCTGGGCCACCTGCTTCATCTCAACAGCCTCTGTGAATTCTTTACCAAAGGTCAAGTGTGTCTAAGAGGAGAATTGCGAATTAGTTTGGAGTCGATACAAAGAAAAAATGTGACATTGTTGGAAAGTTTAGAAGCGGCTTCCTACCAGTGATACGTCATCCAAGATGAGTCCGAAGGTGGAAGCTCTTTCTGTGAGGTCCTCACTGACCTGTCGAGACACCAGCTCTCTCTGGGTGATGAGCTCCCCGGCATCAAACCGAGCCTGTAAGGACAAAGATGCTTGACTGAGCGATTATTCCAACAATATTAGAAAAAAAAAAATTATCCTTGCTTCCTGGCTCTTAAAGGCTCACCACAACAGCCTTTAGGACCTCTGTGGTGATGGACGGTAGGACCCTCTCGTCGTAATCCTCGCCGATGCTGGTGAAGATGCGGGGCAGCTGATTCGTCACCGGCCGGAAGAGGATGCGCAGTGTGATGTTAACATTCTGCAGATCTGCAAAATAAATATTTCAAAGTGATTTATAGAACATAACTTAACCGTGAGTTTAAGACATCATGTCATGAGTGCATTAGGTCTTCTGTTTTTGTATAGTTTAAAAGGATTTGTAGAAACACACAGCCTGCCAGTTTCATGTTAACTCTGAGAAAAACAGTGTTTTTTTGTTTTTGGGGGTCTGCTCCATCTTCCCAACCTCCTGTGGTCACAGTAAATAGCTTCCCTTACTAAGTTCGGTTCTGATGGAGGTTAAAGGATTGTGGTTCCTTTCCACTGTGGTTGTTTAAAAGAGACTTTTGCAAAGTCAAAAGGCATTGATGAAATTTTCTGAAGAGATATTCTTTCCTCACCTGCATCATATTATTGGTAATACTGAACTGGAAGGTATGTCATTGGATTTGATTCTACCTATATGGCTGTATTGATAAATTAATTGAATTGAATTTATTTAAATGACGCACCTTTGCTGCCAGTGATGACAGGCACGTTGCGTGGACGCGATCGACAATCAAAGATGATGGGCTTCTGAACCCAAGGAATGAGGAAGTGTGTTCCTTCACCGACGACGGCATCCTGTACCCCTCTGAACCTGTCAAATATTACAGCCCGATGTCCTGCATCAACTGTAAAGACAAATATTGCCATTAATACATATTATGCATATAAATTATGTTTTCTAACTAACATAGCTGATTACTTTTCTTGAGGTAAAAGAATTGATGACTGATGACTTCAAAGGAACAATTTATGCTTTCTCTGATAAACAAAAGCAATGCCTATATGGTCATTCGCTCATCGAAAAGCTAATGTCTTGTAAACTTGATATTGGAGCATTTGAGTGAATTTGTTGACTTACTTTACCCGTTATCCATTTAACACTTCTTGCTTTGGTCGTATACAAACTTTCTTTCCAGTTTACTTAACTTAACGGGTAAAGTAAGTCAACAATTCTGCGTTGATAAATTATTATCTGACCCACTTTGACAGATAATAATTTGGAGACTTTCTGTACATTTTTGCAGACCATTTTGATCAAGTGATTCTCATGCAGATTTAATATCTAATATAAATATGCATGTAGGAAAAAAGAAAAAAAGACAAACTAGTCAAGTGACTGAATTTATAGAATAGTTTCCACTACTACAGTACGTTATTTTTCAATGTACTAAATGCCAGATGTTCCCTTATCTAAATATTAAAGCTGTCCATGTGCATCACTCACCGTTGAAGAGGGCGGAGTTCACAACACCTCCACCTACAGCCAGGGCGAGCCCCAACTTCCCGATAGACTCGAACAGCTTGGCCATGACCACAGCAGCCTGCAGGTGGAAACAAGGGACGTTTCTGTGACCCCGGCACGCCTGCAGCTTTACTAGTATGGCACGCTATGTAAACCAATTAAGTCTTTGTTGAAATCCTTAAAAAGCCACAGTTAATCCCTTCACTGCAGGGAAAACAAACACTGGCCTTGGTTGATGCCAACTAAGGTTGGAGGGTAAAGCTAATTTAGCTCATCATTAGCTAGCTAGCTTTAGCTTAGCGGTTAGCGGCGCGTTGAGAGAGCTAGCAAATTCATGTCAGATTTAATTATGTTGCTTCACCAAAGCAACTAAGATGGTATTAAGTGCTGTTTGAAATGTGTCAGTAAAAAGTGTACGGCTTAAATCTTAACAGCTAGCAGTTAGCTTTCGCTGATGGCGATAAGACAGTGGAAACTCGTGCTCGTCTTACTCAACCCCCGGCAGGTCAAGGCAACCGTTTAACAACACAGTTAATGCACAAAAAAACGATAATTTAGAGTAAATATGACTGTTACACTAAGGTTGGACTTTAACAGTTTTACATTTTTTGTGTTCTTATTACAATATGTGTCATAACTAACCTCAGTTTGCTCCAACGACTGTGACCTCCACCGGACACGACGTACAACACATGAAATATTTCACGCACGGCGCCTGCGCACAGCGAGTCACAACCTGGCTTCTGATTGGATAAACCCCACACGGTTCTCTGCTTCGTCGAAAACTGCGGAAGAAGACATTTAATGCACCACTGCAATACCGCCACCTAGTGGCAATCCGTGTTAGGGAAATAAAAATACACAAATAAACAATTGATCAATGGCTGATGGATTCCTTTTATTTTATGTTTTTTTAAAATAAAACATAAAATCTGTTTTGTTTTTATTCCTGCAGGTGTGCTTGGTATAATCATGGTAAAAATAAAGCATTAAGGACAGAACAATGATTTAGTGTTAAGTTTCCTTATGGAAACTCATCAACCTGGAGCTATTGATACGATTTACTATCAAAATAAGTCTATCAAAATGCTTTTTGATTTAAAAAGTTGATGGTGGAAACAGCCTGTTGTGGTTTGGAAATACTATACTCACCGTTACACGTTGAACAGTCAGGAGCTTTGAGATTTCTAAATCACTGTGTTTTTTTATTCTGCTCTACAAATTTATTCCTTCACTGATGCAAAACAAGAAACCCAGGTTTTAAAATGTTGGTTCCAAGAGAAACACCTGAACTGTGAAAAAATGTGGGTTGGTTTTCAGGACCTTGTGCCAGGTGGGATCTTCCAAAAACCATCTACAATCTGTACCTGAATAAATAGTCTCTATACTATTTGTGTGCAAGCCTTTGTTTTCTAAACGTTTACACTGTTTACACAGTTGCAAAACTATAATGTGATCAAATGAATTCAGTCGTTTCCTGTCTTACTTTGAATACTGATTGGTATTTTGTTTAATAATAAAAAGAAACACTGACTGTCATTGTTTTGCAAAAATACACATGGTGCGATTTTTTCCAACATGAGAGTGGTATGCTTTTCTTTTCGCGTAGCAACAAAATTAGGACAATAAGAAACTTTCTGATCACATCATCTGCAAACTCTCCGTTATCACTTAGTTTAAAATTCCTCTTCTTTATTTTAGTAGAGACGACAAAACAGTTGAAGCACCAAACATCTGGATGAAGCAGCTCTAACCTGCTCCCATACTCAGAGCAACGACCTTTGGTTGCCCCCTAGTGGGAAGAAACCAAACAAAATATACTTAGTTTCGCTTTTCTTCCTCTTCCCGTGAAGAGTGTCGAGCTTTGAAAGTTGTCGAGAAAAGAGAAATCAGCGCGAAACTCATGCAAGGTGAGTAATGTTTACATTCAAGCAAGATCCGCAGCGCTACGTCGAATAATTTCATCGTTTGTGTTGCGATCTGATTGAGCCGAGATGTGCCTGATTTATTTACTTCCTTGACACTCGCCTCTGAAATGTGGCCTGTTTTCTTGTTATGGGGTAATTACGCGCCTCTTACTGATTTCTGGGAGCGAATTTGACGCCAAAAACTCTGAAATCAATATAAGTAGAAACAATTACAAGCCTAAGCAGGTGGAATATCTGAAAAGCTTCAGAACGTGCAGCAAAGTAATGTTGACTTCAGTCAAGGAGCAGAAACCTAGTTGACAATCGGTTGGTGGGGAGGAAGAAGACGAAATGAGGGGAACATGGGGGAAAGGGGTTAATAGCTTTGTGCATCTTTTAAAATTATTTTTATTCAAGTAAGCGTCAGACAAGGGGGATTGGCTCTAAAGAAGAATAACTAAACGTCACACATTTTGGCTTCGTAAAAGTTAAATAATACACCATTGCCCAGCTCTTCTTTAGAAGTAAAGATGATTAAAAACCCACCGATGTGAAGTTGATTGCCATTTTTTGTTTGCAGATTTATACATAAAACGTTGATAAAGATAGGTTTTCTTTTTGTATATTGATGTAATGTCCTTGTAACCCCAGGAGAGGGCAGTATAATCTGACATATCTTTGTTCCTGTACGTAAGGGTGGGGTCCCCACATAGAAACCCCTATAATTAACAGAGGCGTGACACTTTTGTTTATTTTTATTTTTCACCATCAACCATTATTATTCACAATCAACGTCCCTCCAGGAAAACGTATTTTTGATTGGTTGTGCCGTGTCATTCTCATATGGAAAGTTTCTCCCACTCAGCAGTGACCGTGTTTCTTCCAGCAGATGGCAGAAGCGGGCAGGGTTGTCCGGGTGAGCGGGCTGCCCACCGAGCTGGAAGATGACAGGCTGAAAGACAAGTTACTCATTCACTTTCTCAGAGCCAGGAATGGAGGAGGGGAAATAGACCATGTCACGATTGTGAAACCAACGCCTTTATCTGCTCTCATTACCTTTGAGGACAGGGCAGGTCAGTCGGTTGAAGTGTTTTCTTGGATAAACAAAAACAAAACCAACAGCACCTTGCTTAATTCCATTATTTTCAGTGGGAAGGATGCTGCTAGCAAAGTTAACTGAATAAGTATTTGCCTGTATTTATACAGTAAAAACTGAATTTTACCCATTTGCTGGTCAACATATGAAATAAATACATCGACAGTGGCCTTGAGAGGACTTGTTACTGCTCACCAATGTATGAGGCGTTTTAAGACCATTTCCAAACAGTCTGGTGACTGTGACTCTGTGCCACCAAATTAACTCTAGAGTCAGATTTTCAATAATTATTAAAAGAACTGTACAGCCCTCACTTCATTTCCTCAGCAGAAAGCCTCCTTTCTGAAAAATGAATATGGCAACACAGTTTAGATTTACAAAACGTGACCTGATTGAACCACAAGATTTCTCCAACAAAGTCCCTTGAACCAGTTTAGCAAGAAGTGAGATTCTTGACCGTAATGCATTGCTCTATGTTTGGAGCAAACCAAATACCTTTCAAGTTGTGGAGGGATGATGATTTGGGTTAATTTTGCAGCCACAGAACCTGGAGGCATTCTAGCCTTTGAAAAAACTGTTTACTCCTCTCTATACCAAACTATTGAGTCATATTTGAGGCCAGGTAGGAAAAGCTTTGTCATCACCCCAAACACGGCAGGATATCTACAAGATGTAGACTTGAAATAGCCATTGTTTTTCAATGGCCCAGTCCAAGTACAGCTATCTACATGATCGAAGCTGTGCAGAAACAGTTATTTTCTAATTACAAAGAATTTATAAACATTAATGCGAGAGACTGATAAAGCTAGACAGAAAACAACTATTTCCATTGCTGCTAAAGGGGATTCTGAAATCCATTTAACCATTGGGATGTACTTACTTCTTCAGTCACAGCTTTTCCACTTTAACTTCATCTTTGTTTAATAAATAATCACAGTATTGCATCTGTTGTGTGTTATTGAGCACTTGAAATTAGATTTAAATAATTGCAGGTCCTAATAAAGATCATTTTTATTATTTCCTGACACATAAAACTCCACCCAAGTCTCTCAGCTCAATATAAATAATTTCCCATCTATCAAAATTTACTTGCATCCATTTACATCAGTACAGCCTCTAGGCTGTCACCGGTGATTTAAACTGAGCTGAAATGCCTGTATGCAAGTCAGTGGAGCAGCCAATGCCAGAAACGCTTTGTCAGGATGCTTTTCAGACTCTGATTGATTTCCTTCCAATGACCCCTCTCACACAGTGGCACAGAGAATTGCTCAACGATCTCGGCACATTCTGGAAATAGATGGGAAGGAGTATGAACTCGATGCTTCAGAGAGCCCAGGAAGCTTGGACCCAGACCAGGTACAAAATATAACAATTTTGTGCAGTATATCAAGTAATTCAGTAAGAAGGGTGAACTTTAATTGTGTTGCTTTGGGGTTTTCAGGTTGTATTAAGCTTAACAGCAACAGTTGACTACAGCAGACTTACTGGGGGAATCAAGGCACTAAAAAACCTTCGTAAAAGTCATCAGGATGTCCAGATAAAGTCCACTGCTACTGAGATGTGTTGCACACTGGTTGGCTCGTACTACAAAGTGCAGGCTGCTTTGGCCGAACTACTTGGTCCCGGATTCTCAGAGAGCAAAGACTCAGGTCCAAATGCCTCCAGCAGGACTTGGTCATTTCAGACATCACAGAAACCTCAAGTGTCAGAAGATCAGAGCAGAGAACCAACCAGGCAAGAGGAACACAGAGAAGTTGAAGATGACGCTGAAGTTTCAGCAAAGGGGGAAAACGTCACTTCAAACAGAGATCATGCGCTTGGTGGTGATGACTGGGAAACTGCCAATCACACAGATAGTGCAGCTCCGCCTTCTCCACCTGCTTTCATAGAGGAGTCCTCTTTGATTGTGGATGCAGACGTGTTCCAGTATCTGGAGAAGCACTGCAGGGAGGAATACCAGCAAATCCTCAGTCAGTTTGGTGTGGAGGTGGTGAGCGAAACAAATCAGGGCCTGACCACTCTGTTTTTGCAGATCGCTGATACAACAGCGGTGGAGGAGAGGCAAGAGAGCATGAAGCTAGCTAAACAGGCAATAAGTCAACTTTACCAGGAAAATGAGGCAAAGATCTGTCGAGACCAGCTCCCTAAAAATATACTTCGCCCCAGAGGAGGACTGCAAAGAGAACTGGAAAACGTAAGTGCAAGATATCCAAAACTTCTTCTGAATGAAGATGAGCAGAATATTTACTTTATTGGTAGCAACAAGGATGTAGTAGATGCCAGAACCTCTCTGCTATTGGGCCAGGAGAAAGTTAGAAATAAAAAGGAAGGTGTTGCCAGTCTTCTTAATTTTCCGTCATATAATTCTGGCACATCACCTTTTCATGCTGATGAGGACCGACTACCCCAGGCTACTGAAGGACAGTTGAATGAAAGGATAGATCGGCTGCAGATATCTGAGGAAGATGAACTAAGAACTGATGGAGCAAGAAGGTATAAGCTAGCTGCTCGGTTTAAAGACTCAGGACTTTCCGTTTTAGGCGGCTTTCCCTTCCGTCCAAATTCATCACCCAGCAGGCACCAGGAACCGATCACACACCAGGAACCGATTCTGGGGCACGATGTGCCGTCCGGATCAACAGGGATTTCTGGTGAAGGAATTTCTAGAGCAGCAACCCAAAATACTGGAGGGGACATATTGTTCAGAACCGCATACACATCTTCTCCCTCTTTATTCTCACCAATTAAAACCTCTTTAACTACAGATATGATAGATACCCGACCAAAAAACTTAGCAGCTCCGTTTGCTTCAATTCCTTATAGCCTTCCTAAAAGCAGTGCACTTCCATCTTCAGAGTCTGGATCCACGTTAAAGCGAGCCAGTAGTTTCTCAGGAACACCTCAACAGAAAGCTCAAATCTTGGGCCAGAAGAGCCAAGATGATTCCAGCAAACCTACAGTCGGAGTCCGCGAGCGGTCTTCCAGCTTTAGTAGCCAGACAGTGAGGAACAAACAAGAAGCCCATCATGAAGAGATCTCAGTTTCCAAGATTATGTGGCAATACATAAAGGAAGCCTACAGCACCCGGGTGGAGGACCTCACGTCTGATCTCCAGATGAAAGAGAGTTCCTCTGAGGGCAATCGGAATTTGACTGTTATCTTAAGAGGGGCTGATTCGTCCAAAGTGAAATTATGTCGGGAACGTCTACAGAAGCTTGTTGACTTAGTCAGTGGTGACTTCTCAGTTCAGGAGCTGCGCTTGTCGGAGTTGGGGGTTTCTAGTACCAAAGATGAAACCTTACAGGCTTGTTGCTCTGAAGTGCGCAGTCGCTTCAAGAAGGTTGTTATCCACACGATGAAGGGAAACTTGTATCTCGTTGGTCCAGAAGAGCTGTGCTCCCAGGTTGCTGCTACGCTGAGGGAGGTGTTTTCTAAAGAACCTGAACAGCACGACTTCTCCGACCAATTTTTACCAATGAATGCAACCCAAAGGAGAAAACAAGCCCCGGACAGTACGGATCAGGGGGTGTCCACCCAACCTGGCATAGTTGATGGGAACAGGGAGAGTCATCAATGGAAAACAACCTATGCTAGAGACTTTGGTGAGAAGGGGCTTGTGAATGGATCAAATAGCCAATCATCACCGAAGAGAGAGAAAGTCTCTAAGGAAAACCTAGATGGAAATAAAGTTGAAAAGAATCCTTTGAACGGTGAGAAAGAGAGAACATCACAGGCTGACCAGCAGGATACGACAGAGACCCAGAGCACCTCAGAGAAGTCCAGGTCAGGTCTGGACGAGCAGACCTGTTTTTGTGGGAAGGACAAGACAACATTGGTGAGGACCAAGTGTGGAGTCACATTGTGCCCAGAGTGCCTGGAGAAGTTGCACTCTTACTGCAAAGTCTGCAATGAGGAGGTCGAGCAGACACCCCAAGGCATCTGTGGTGAAATGAAGAAATCCAAACTGAGCATGAGTTTACCAGGTCAACACAAGGGCGGCGTTATCAAGATCACTTACCGCATTCCTAATGGTATCCAAGGGGTGAGTAGCCTACTTAGAATCTTACGTCGCTGTTATCTGATAAAGAGCTTGTGTGTTATCTTTTAGAGAGTCTGATGGGGCTTTCACTGTTAACTCAGAAAGCAACCAAGACGAGAACGCTACTCAAAACCTGCATTTCCAAAGTAAAATAGACCTCGATTCCTAGATAAATATAGACTGCTTTCACAAGAAAAAAAATACCTTTACATTTTTTGACAGTTTAGCATCAGAACGTTTCACAAGGTAGGAGCATAACCTCTGCAGTTATGGATACAAGTTTCATCCAAGGTTCCTAAGTATGTAAAGAACAAAAAGTTCTTCCTATATAGGTGTTTGAACATAACTCATAAGACCAATGTCCTATTTACTTGACTTGCAGCCCACCCAACAGGTTTGATTAGACTGTTTTGCAGTGGTATATTTTTGCCTGCAAATCAGTTCAACTTGCACTTTCTAATGTGCTAATACATATTAATTGACAAACACAAAAACATAGAAGCTAGTACTGTTGTGCTGTGTTGTAACATTACAAAACTTTAACAAAGTGAATCTTTCATCCAGTCCATTTAACGGGGTTAGATAATTGTTATCGAAACTACCAGTGACCAAGGACAGGAGATTCTTAAAGAGATGGGGACAAATTTCAAGTTGTAAAACAAATTTCTTTTAAGTTATACTTGATATCTAAAGTTTTTATTACAACTGATTACAACATGGTTACTTGATTGTGGCATAAAATGGGACTACTTGCCTAGAAAATACATTATACTATCCCTTTAATTAAAGGTCTTGAGGCTTTTGCCAGAAAATTGGACCATCTTTCAGCAGGTTAATTCTAAACCAAATCAACAGAAACATTGAACTAATTTGATTATAAAAGTGATTTCTTTCACATGTTTACCCAAAGTGTCAGTGACCACAAATGGGTTATAGCTATTTCATTAGTATTGTGCCATCAATTGTATATCTTAGCACTTTGGTTCTAATGTGATTTATCTTCGATCAGGAGGGTCATCCATCACCTGGAAAACCATTTAAGGGGGCGGCATTCGAAGCTTACCTCCCAGACAATGAAAATGCGAGGAAGCTGCTTCCCCGGCTGGAAAAAGCTTTCCGGGGGGGCCTCACCTTCACAGTGACAGGCAAAGGGACAGAGGCCAAGGTCGTCTGGGGCTGCATCCCACACAAAACCAGCTTATATGGAGGCAAATCTGAGTCAGTGAATGCAGTTTGAATTTCAAGGTCACTGCTGTTTATCGACAAATCTGGGTTAATTTGTTCTTTTGTTTCTTGCAGGAAAGGGTATCCAGACTCCACCTACTTGACACGTTTGTCCAGCATCTTGACTTCCTATGGGATTGCGTAGCCATCGGCAAGGTCCAAATTGAAAAATTACCGAGAAGAAACTTTTACACATACATTTTTAATATAATTTCAACTGTATTAGTCATTTGTCTTATTGTATTATGTTGTAAAATGTCAGTCATTCCTTATTTATCTATGAATGTAAGCATAATTGATAATGGAAATAATATGTATATATTTTTAGATTTTTTTTAAACTAATGGCTTTTTTTTTTAAGAACATGCTTGAATCGTTGAATGTTTAATGTCCCGATGCCACAGTTAGGATCATTTCATACAGCATTACTGAACTTTTGTTTTTTTTTACCATTTCAACTAATTCAGTTTTTATACGAATGCATTTCTATGGTATGATGTTCACCTCACTGTAAAGACGGGCACTTTGGAGCATTCTGTATGGGTTTAACCACAATCCATCTAGCCATTTTCAAAATACTGGAGGGTATACATATAAATAAAAAGAGCACATTTCCTGACTTTTTTATGCTTTTTTTATTAGTCCTGGAAAACATGTAAGGCATATGGTAACATTACACACTGAAGCGTTACAAGCTCTAAAGGCCATGTGGACAGCATGGCACCACGCGGTAAACCCAGAGTCAAGCACAGAAGCAGCATCAGTTCAAAGGGTTTAAAAAACAAAGACGGGACGAGGAGTGTGTGTTTTTCTGTTTTGCTTTTCTCTTTTTAACCCAAAAAAACATCAGAGCGAAGGGAATGTGGAAGTCACCTGTTGGGTATCCGCTGTAGAAAACGCCCAGAGCTAACAAGAGGAGGGTTGTGAAGTGAGTTTTTCCGAAGCGTTCCCAGAGATAGGTTAAGATGCCACACGGCTTTACCAGCTGGCCTTGGCAACGCCTGTGCTGAAGGTGAGAGCAGGGACCCTGCGGTGGACTGGCACTCTCCTCATTCACACCACAATGCTATGGAAAACTGGTGAGAAGCTACACACATGTGCTTTATTTTCTGGTTGACCCAACATGCATTCTAGTACTGTACATGAAAAGCCCTGGCAGATTGTGCTTTTTTTTTTGTTTTTACCATCTCTGCAATGCATTACTCTTAAAAGAGACTGCAGAGAACTGAAGAGCTGCAGGCAGATGTTTGAGTGAGTATGAGCCACTGACTGATCCTTCTTTCACATCGGATGAGGTTGTGAAGGAAAATCATGCAGTCGGAGTTTGTGTCATGAACATCGTGTGTGTGTGTGCAATAGTGGTGAGTAAAACTGCAGTTTGGAATGACCTGATAAACCATTTAAAATGAAATAAAAAAATAAATAAAATCACCTCAAAGCTCGACAGTGACGTTTCTGTGAGGAAATTTAGAGAGAAAAAAGAGAAGATGAGGATTTGAAATACTGACCTCAACGCTTGTCTTCAGGCCCTAATTTACGGGTGCTAATTGGTGCCATCCCATCTAGGAAAATGACTACACGTTGCCTATTTTTACATTGTAATGCTTTTTCTTCTCCCCAACTGTGCATCTCTGCGTTGCTCTTGCATAAGTGTCTGGAACGACTGGGAAACCTCTTCAAGGTGACATACAATCCGGCTTCACCAAAGTGGAAGAGCTTCCAGACGGCAGACCAAAGTAGGAAGGGGGTGGGCCTGCTTTTAACCAAAAGATCCACTTGAGCTCAAACTCCAGACATGAAGCACCGCCTCACTGATTAAGATCATCTCAAAGGCATTGGCTCCATTGAACCATTGGGGAAATGCTGGAAGAACCCCCCCCCCAAAAAAACTAATCTGTTTTCCACATGCAGATGGATGCATGCAGTATCAAATTCCAGATGTCAAAATGATGTTTTATTCTCTGTGAAAGCGAGTGCAGAGGGGAAGGAGTTTATACCGGGAGGACTGTTGGCTGGCTGCTAAATTGCCGCACGGGCCAAGAAGCTCTGCAGATGCGGCGCAGGAAGAGAGAAATGACTTACAAACCTTCAGCGAACGGCGAGCGCGCTGCGGTAAAGCGGAAATGTTGCGTCTGGGGCAGGCCGGGGCTGATCAGCCAATAAGCTGGGGTCTTGTTGGGCTGTTTTACAGTATCTGCATCACTGCACAGCTGTGCGAGAACATCTGTTTTCCTCACTTTGCTATACGGACCATTTGCAAACACACTGGCAGAAACATATGCACAGAAGAATGCAGTGAAGCTTTGGATTGTGAGGAAATCTAGTGAGGTTTTGAGCCCCAATCTCTCCTTCCTTTTAGTTGTAGGATAATCAGATTTTTGTAGAGGTAAACTTTTTTGAATGGAGAGAAAACAGAAGCTGACCTTAGTCTGAGCAACCAATCAAAAGACACAAACTTTTTAGAAAAAAAAGTCCCATTATTCCCTGATATATGAAACTGCTGCATATCTGCATTTTTCCCCCTCTTCTGGGTTGATGGAAATGCATCCCAAGGCAGGTTCTTTTTTTTAATATATTTTTATGCACTGTTAATATTCAAAGCATTGACAGAGGAATATACATACAATTTGGCACACATGGTTTGGACCAACAGAAAAAAAAACAACAAAAAAACTTTATCACATTTAAAAGGAGTGCAGGTTAGCAGGTCCCCACAGAGTACTGTATGAGCTTTGAACTTTAAACCCTTGGATAAAAAAAAAAAAAAACACAAAAAACAAAAAAAAAAATATAAAGGTAAATCAAAATAACATAGTAAGTAAAACATTTTTCTTTCTTTCTTTTTTTTTTCCTTTTTTAACTGAAGCAATTGTTTCTCACATGGCACTCGGAACAGAAGCACCGTCCACAGGTTCACAAAGGGAGCCCAGCAGATTAGAACAGAACACTAACCAGAGGCTGACAGAGCACAATCACTCCCCACACCAGTATGGCGGTCGCACTCCAGTCCATCTCACCCGGCTCCGCGTTTTGTTTCCCACAGCCCAGAAAGAGCGAATGCATTTGAAAAGTTGGAGCATGAGTGGAACCTTAGCACAAGTGAATGGGTTTGTGCCACCTGTTCTGAAAGGATGAGGAACAGGCTGCAAATCTGGAGCAACAGAAAAAAAAAAGAGTGCAGAAAGACGACAACTCAAAGCCAGGCTGAGACTGGAGTGCCACCGCCATGCTTGCAAGTGCATTAAGATCAGCAAGCAGAGTGCAAAATACTAATACCAACTGTCCTCATAACACAGGCCTCTTATCAGACAGGAGGGAGAGATGGAGGGGGGTGGATGTGAAGCTACGTCGGTCTGTAGCGGAGTAGTGTGAGGTGGGAATGTGGCTGGGAGGGCGAGTGATTTTAAAACCTGACAAACGGACCTGAGGACACACACACGTCTTCACACACAATGGCACACCACACACAGCACATGAGGGAAGGCCACTCATGCCAACACAAAAACTTTTTTTTTCCCCCCCATTTTTTTTTTTGGAAACATTTTTTTTGTTTGTTTTTTTACAAAGTCACTAGTCACCATCTGAGTCTGAACACTGAAGTCGGACCCAGAGGCAGACAGGCAGGCAGGCAGGTAGTCAGGAAGGTCTCATGTTTAAAGATGACACTGAGACGACATTTCCAATGTCCATGAGTGGAGCAGCAGTGTGCTGCACTAGCGAGCAAATCGCCACTGACGCACACTGTTGGCATTAGAAACTGAACAGTGACTTTACACAAGCATTAGCACCGTGTAGCGCAGCTAGTAGCTACAGGTAAAAAGAAAATACGCATTTTATCACATGATTTATCATTTCTAGCCTTTTGGCAGACATGGTGTCATGTAGAAGTGTTTCTCTTCTATTTTTTAATTTTTTGGTACACTTAGATGTTTTATATCATTAAACACATCCTAATATCAGGCGAAGACGGCCTGATATTATACATAAAGAGCTTTTTAAATACTGAATTATTAGGAATAAAAGGAATCCAAATCAACCTGACTGCATGTAAAGAAGTAATAATCCAAAATGCTGAGTTTAGTTTCAGCCATTCTGTATTGATCAAAATGAGAAAAATCTGACAACAGGAATGAAGTATCTGTTTTCACCCTGACCTAAACTAGTTCACAGCCATATCTGAGGGTTTGGGACTCCAGCGGACCACAGTGAGAGCCATTATTCACAAACGGCCAAAACATGGCACAGTCCTAAACCTTCCAAAGAGCGTTGGGTCTACCGAGATGACTCCCCGAGTGCATCACCCAGGAGGTCACAGAGAACCCTGAACATCATTTAAAGCACTGCAGGCGTGACTTTCTCTAGTTAAGGTCAGTGTTCACCATTCAACAATAAGAGATTAGGCAAAAATGGCATCCAAGGGAGAGTTGAAGAATAAAAAGAATTAAAATAGTTCTGCAAAGATGAATGGAACAAAGTAAAAAAATAAGAAAAACAAAGCTTCATTTCCAGTTATTGCAAATGTGAGACGGCAATACTTGTTGCCAAGGGTGGCATAACCAATTATTAGACATAGGGTTATTAAATTTAGCAGACAATTGCTTCTTCACACAAAGGCCAGATTGATTTGGGTAGCATTGTTCCCTTAATAAAACCATCGATTGAAAACTAGATGTTATTCACTCCACTTATCTTTGATTTGCTTAACGAACTGTTCAATGTGGTTAAAAGAACGGAAAAAATAGAAGAAAACACTTCTTCACACCGCTGTAGTTATTAGTTATTTTTACCTTTGGACTTCTTAATGTAGATGTAATATTAGCCATTAATAGCCACAGTATTAACCCACACCAGTATTATTTCAATCCTTATTTCAGGATTGAAATAAGGCTTAAAAAACAGCCTTGTCTACTGTTTTGCTTCATTTTACTAAAATATCTTCAACCTGTTGAAATACCGACTGACAGCACCAACTGCTGGCAAATGCAGAGTCAGAAGAGCATGAAGAAGGAGACACAGAGAGAGGGAAGAAAAAAACGACGAGGGAGAGAGAGAGAGAGACCACAGTGCCATCTCTGACGAGCCTGACGCCTGTTGCTATGCCGACCACAAAGAGGGAAACAGAAAGAGGAGGAAGAGGGAGGAGGCGAAACGTGGACAACAGCGCCGGCTGAATTTGCCTCTCCTGGGTCAGTGTGATCGAAAGGAATGCGATGAAATTCCTCTCGGAGGTTCAGGGAGGAAAGAAAGTCCGGAGCAAAAGAAAATAACAAAAAAAAACCCGAAAGAAAACAAAAACCTTCACCCTCTTTGCTTGCTCACTTCAAGCGCCTCGCTGTCTTGGGGCGACAGCGGCTCTTTCATCGCATTTGGAGCGTGTGCGTCTGTGTGTTTGCACAGAAACAATTTCTCTCTTAATTGGCACCCTGAACTTCTTGCCAACAGTTGGTCGGCTAGAAAAATCTGTAACCAAGGAGAAGGAAGCTGGAAAATAATATCAGCCAGGCTATTCAACAGAGCACAGAGAGGCTCATTATGAGAGGAAGAGCAAGGACATGAACTTGAATGGAATTTGATGGGAAAGCGTTTCCGTCGCTCCGAAGCTCTAATACATTTTTTTTCTACGTAGTTAAACGTAAAAAAAAAAAAAAAAAAAACGACAATGAAAATATCTCCAGGGAAGGTGAGGAGTGTCAGCCAATCAGAAGCATCTCTGACTCATCAGTAGTGACATAACTAAGCTGGACACAGAAAACAAATGCCGGTGGGTGGGTGTGGTTCTCGGTTTATCTGCCTGCCGTCGGTGCCTGTCTGTGGGTCCGGCTCGTGGGTGAGTTGGGGGGGTGGGGGGGGTGGTGGTGATGCTGTGGGAGATGTGTGTGTTGGTGGAGGATCTGTGATGCTGTTGGCCTGTTTTTCCTCCCAAAGGTTCTGGGAACCTTAACATTTCATTA
>CAEGAF010021415.1:0-32923 GCA_903067075.1 Micropoecilia bifurca | reverse complement strand
GAGTCGATCACTACAGGGTGATGCGGAGCCACGACTTCTACATCTACATCTTTTATTCATTTTGTCCAGCTGCAGACTGTTGGACTGTCCAATCAGAGTCAGGTATTGTGTAGTTGGTGCTTTTAATCAGTTTTCAGTTAACTAAATTCAAGCCTATGGAACACAAAATGTCACTAAAACCACTGTCCTTCTAAAATCTTTCAGAAAATCGTAAGAATCGCACCGAATCGTATCGCCCAACAAATATCGTGATACATATCGTATCGTGACCAGAATATCGTATATCGTATCGTATCGTGAAATTATTGTATCACTACACCCCTAATGATGATGTTGAGTTCATCCACACACCCACCTGTTCCAGCTCATAGGCCTTGGCCTTGTCTTCGTCTCTGTCTGCGTTCTTCCTGTAGGCCAGGCTGAGGGCCCACACCGACACAATGCTGTACACATTGTCTCTGACCCAGGCGTCCGGCTGGTCGGTGCTGCCTGGCAGAAGACCCGTCACCGGATCCTGTCCAACACACAGCAACCACAGTTATGGGTGATGAGAAAGCTGAGCAACAGGGATGGAAGGCGTGGTGAAAACAATGACAAAATATTTGGGATGAAAACAAGTGTTAATCCCAATAATACTGCAGTTGCATGGTGTCTTAATATTGTGGAACCCAAGGTTTAAACAGATTAATTTAATAAAATTTAAAATTTCCATTCTGTGCAGTCTGAGCTTTTTGAGTGAGAAACACTTATTTTATTATTATTATTAAATGTGATAAAGGCCAGACCTTTCACTTATTTCCTATGATTAAGTTTGAGTTAGTCTGCAATAAGTTTAGGAATTATGAGAAATCTGATTCTGACCGGAAGCAGCTGATTGTTCTTTTTCTAGATCATCTGTAATAGTCATAAATTTAAAAAAATGAATCGTGATTCCAGCTCATAACACCTGTAAGATTTGAAAACGCAAAACTGTTTGAAATAAAATGTCGGACGATTTTTAAGTGCAAAGCCATTTAGCGTTCAGTGGCAAATCTGGACATCATCTACCCGGCAACACGCACATCAAAAAGTCTACGACCGCAACAAAATGTCTAAAACTACGTTTCCCATAAAGCCTCGTCACCGTCCTACTGGATCAGGGTTGGTGTTCCAATATGCAGCTGCTTGTTCAGCTTTTCTCAAGTGTCGCTGCCTCACAGCTCATTAGCTCACAGTGGCAGTCGGCTCTTTCAGCACCAAGGAGCTTTTGTTTCCACCAGAGCAAAACCGTTCCACAGCATGGCTACTGGCCAGGTGGAACTGAAGTGCTGCAGTAGAAGTTAAAACGCTGAGGAGTTTTAAGGAAATTTAAGCAGCTGACTCATAAATACCGAAATGCAGAGCAACGTGACTGGACTGCCAGAGAGTTTTCAAGTGTAACGAGATGTGATAATGGAGGACTGTTGGCTAAGTGCTCTATTTGAGCAGTGAAGTGGACACAGCCACAATAACTGACCGCGTTCACACTCAGATATTGACCTCATATTCAGTTTCTCCTGTTTCAGAGAAAACAGACCCGAGAGTGATTCAGATGAAAAATCTTTGCACCACCTTGAAGAAGCCAAAAGAACCACATGATCTGTGAAAAGCAAAAATGATGTGAAGACAAGCAGGACGCCCCCCTCTTCACGACTAGCTGTGTTCAGGACTTAACTGCCAAAACAAAGTTAAAATTGACAGTGAGGAAACAAATAAGTTTCATCGTGTTAACGCTTAGAGTTTTTATAGGAGAGATCATACATACGTCCTAATTAATGAGGCAGCAATTGAAACTTGCCCAGTTGCTAGATCAGATCTTTTTAAATGAAAGAAGGTGAAAAAACCTAAAAATTGGAGACATTTCCCCCATTAGAACTGAAAGCAACTTTTTTACATTCTGTAGATGGTCTCAACTGTAGGGGTGGGCTAAAAATTATATCATGATATTTTTTTAAGTACCTTGAGAACAATATGCTACATTTTTGGCTTTTTCGAAGTAGGATTTGGTCAAATATACAACTTCAAAACAGTTTTTAAGAACTTAAATAGTATGTGCAAAACTGAGAATCTTGTTTTTTATAAGAAAATGTTCCTTTTAAAAATGCTCAACACCGTTTTTTTGATGTCACATCAAAAAAAAATGGCTAGGGTTTCCTGCTTTAGTAACAACATCCACACTGATGAGAGTTGTTGTCAGGGCGACATGTTAGCGCTTTGAAATTGTGCTGAAAATCTCTCTTTTTGGGACAATTTCTCAACTAGTGATGCAGGATATATCGACATTATCATCAGTATTGACTGACGCAAGTAATTTTTTAACATTCGGTCTGATAAGTAAAACTGAATCAATATTATGAATGATGTTTATTTCCACCTAGTTATTGTGTGTTTGAGGAGGGTGTTGCCAGGTGATACCTGTTCAGTCTTGTGATAGCGACAGTGATGATGTGCAGGATTACAGAGTGTTAAACTGAAGAAGAGAAGCAATGTGGGCGATGTGGTTGCTTTTATATGGTCTCAAAAGTGTAGCAAATCATAAATAGTTATGGATACACCAATATGAAAATTTGGGACAATATCGATATCTGATTTTAATATCACTGTTATGGCCTTTTATTGACATTGTATACATTTCACTACCGTTTCAAAATGTTTGTGAAGAAAAACCCCAACCATAAACAGACAGCAACAAGATAAAAATAAATGATGGTTGTTTATATTGGCCCAATATGTTAAAAAAAGACTTATCGGCCAATACCGATCACCGATATATGGTAGATCTCTATATATAATAGGGATATTGATGAACATGTTATCGGCCAAAACTAGGGATGAATTATTTTGGATTTTTGGTCAATATCTGATATGCCGATATACTAAAACTCATTTGGCCGATAACCGATACCAATACAGATTTTTTTTCTTCCCAATACCTAGTTACTGAAACTATATGGTTTTTTCTACTGTGGAATTAAAATACTTTGTCCATTTACCCTGTTAACAAATGCAAATGCTAAAAAGGATATGACACTTTCAACTTGCTTTATGTTTAGTGTCAAATTTATCTATAATATCTGCTCTCTCGAAGAAAATGACAACACTCAAAACAGTGCAAATTTGTAAATCTTTACAAAACAAAATTCAACCAAGCAAGTGAACAAGTGAAAAGCACATCAGTTGTGCATTAATACTTAACAGTTTCTTATGACATAGTGCTGTGCAGGAGGCATCATTGTCACTGGTTTGTCATAAAAACAGAGCCTGGTGAATTATTTTAAACAGAATGGCCGATGTCCGATATTAAGCTAATATTGGCCGATACCGATACCATGCAGATAATCTTGTGCATTACTACCATGACAGAAGTACTAATATTAGATATCGGTATCAGCCCAGATTTTCATATCAGTTTATCCCTCATATATTACCATTTTGAGAAACCAGCTAAACATTTTTTTTTGTTTTATAGGCCACATTTGCCATACTTAATCGTTCAGCAGATACGGCCTCAAAGAAATACAGAAATTGGTACAAAGCAGTTACAAATTTCAGCTAAATACAGGTAACAACATAATTTAAAAGAAGATTCTTGCAGTAAGGCGTTTGGAAAGTACCACAAACTTTACAGATGCATTTATTCTTTTTTTCACGAAATCCATGGGATTAAAAGCAATATTATGTGCAAACCAACATGTCTTTTCGGGAAGTAATTTCTGTAGTGCAGGTTCACATGAAAACCTTTACAACATATGCGTTTCTGACATGACTTTAGTTCCTCTACAGTGACCGCAAACACGTACAAAAACATTTAAATATGTCAGAGCAGCACAGACTTGCGAAATATAACCTCACCTCGCCCTATGCATGCTTTACCTCTAGCTCTTTTTTAGCTCCCGTGTCTTGGCTGCAGTGTTTTCAACCACTAAACAAGTTAGCTTAACTCTTAAAGTTATTTAGAACCTCTTTAGCCACTCACTTGGTGCTGCAGGATAGTTTGCTGCACTACCCGGGCATAGTTGTCCAATTTAACGCCAGAGTTGCTCCTACTTCTCATGCTGACATGTGAAGGTCTCACTTCTACTTGCGGGTTCACACAGTTCGGGGCAAAAATTGTCTTAGGTTCTCGACAGAGAGGTCATTTTCTGTTGCGCTGTGTTGAATTACTAGCAGCCGGAAAGAAGGACAACTAAGCTGCAGTTTGGCTGCAGTAAACACAGTGTAGCAGCTGGAGGAAGCGAGAAAGAAAGAGGTGAAACATGAATCCGAGGTGAGCGCAACCGGAAGTAGCTCCTCTCATTTTCAAAGTAAAAGCATACTTCACAGGAAGTGAGAATAGACCAAAATTCCAATGTGTAACTGTGCGTATATATTAATTTAAGTTTTAACAATACTAAATAAACCCAGCATAAATGCCAACCCTCACTTGCGCTCTAAATGGGGTCTTCTAACAGGATGATAGGACCTGGAAATATTTAAACCAAACAACATTTCAGAAAGAGAGATGACCACATAAGTTGCATTCAATAACTAATTTTAAAATTAGGGTATAAACTTGGGAAAAAAATAATTATCATCATTAACTTTTTTAAATGGAAGTTATAATTTAGAGACTTCATAATTTTTTTATAAAAATTATGAAGTCTCTAATAATTTTTTAGATTTCATATTTTTTTTATAAAAATTATGAAATCTAAAGCAAAAAAGGGTTGATAAAAAATAAGTTAATAACAAAATGCTCACATTGATTTTAGTTTTCTTTTTAATGCACATTATTCGGTCAATAAATCTCTTTGACTCCTAATATAAGGGCTAAAAGTAAAAAGACTACAACAAATCCCAGAATGCATCATCGCCTACGTTCGTTCCTGCTTGGAAGCATTACGGCTTGAGAACGTTCCTCCCTCTTTCCAGTGCAGATGAAAGCTTTAGTGAATACTTTAAAAAACTACATAAAGTCTAACTAACTTACAAATTGAGTTATTTCATAATTTAATTTCGATATTTTGCTTTACTTTTTTTTTGTTTCAGCGGTTACTTCACCCGGGTGAGGGGGAATGTTGACGGTGTAACACCAGACCAGCGACAAGAGAGTCTTTTCGCATCTTTTAGCTAACTGTTCGCTTTTAAACAATTTTAAATTGGTTAGTTCAACATAATTTAGCGCAACTCCAATGAGTGCCAGAGAGCACAATGATGAAAGCCGCAAACGGAGAGTGGCGTATGTCTACAGCCCGGAGTACATCGAGACTTGTGACACTTTATCCAAAGTCCCAAACAGGGTGAGGAGATGGATTCAAATAGAATTGGATTCAAATAGCCTTAGCTTCTGTTTAATTTAAATTCACACGCATAAAGTCGGGTTTAAACGGAATTTTCTCAATGTTTTCTCTGGCCAGGCGAGTATGGTCCACTCCCTGATAGAGGCTTATGGGCTGCTTCCACACATGAGGTGAGTTGTTTAGGTTTCCTCTTTAAAACTTTACAGCTCGACGAAAAATATGCTGACTTACAAAACACATATTTGTGAACTATATTTTAGTGTTTGAACTTATTTTTCAAACAAAATGAATGAAACATGCATCCATTTTAATCATTATCCCAATACAAGTCAAAAAGTTGAGTAGTGAAACATTTTTTTAGATACATTTTGTAACTTCTAAGGCAGCAACATTCCGACTATATAAAAAAAGCTGTTGCAGAACCTTATAGCCAATAAGTGAGACTAATGCATCCTTGATGCACAACTGAGCAATATGGCATATCCTTCCTCCCAGCAGCTGTCAGTCCTTACATCCATCTCTGCTCCCAACAAACTCAATATGTGTTTACATCTCTGCTGTCATTTGCCAAGTTTTCTTTCCATCATTTCTTGCCAATAGTACCCAAAAAAAGAAAGGAAAACCTGAGTTATTTCTCAGGTTGTTATTTCTACTATTTTACATGATAACCGTAAGCTTTGTTTCACAATATGTTGATGCAGATATACTCTAAGGTTATATGCATGTCTGCTTTATGTAATTTTTCTAAATTTTTTGCATGTTGACAGTGTAATGCATGTTTAGCGGATGTCTGGGAAGCCTATTTAGCATAGTTGCTTTACTTCCATTAGGTTCCCAGTTTAGCCCTTCATGTTGTTTTTCTGTTTTGTTTTTTCTCTTTCCTCCAGCGTTGTGAAACCTCGAGCTGCCACGATGGAAGAGATGGCCACGTTCCACACAGACTCCTACCTGGAGCATCTGCACAAGATCAGCCAGGACGGAGATAACGATGACCCCCAGTCAGCCGACTACGGCCTGGGTGGGGAATACACAGACCAGAACTTCAAGTTGTCATTTATTCTTAGCTGATAAACAGGACCCCAGAAAAAATATGTTTCACACTGAGAGATTCTGAATGTGTTGGTATTTTAAATATGTTTTAAGTTCTGTGTATTCAGCACAGGCAGAAGTTACAGTTTGGAGAGGATAAAAGAAGGGTATAAACATCTGTGGCCACCAGGGGGCAGCATAACACTGTCTTTGATAAAAGTTTTATCTGCTGAGATTTCTATTTCTAACTTTAGACTGATCCTGCGGTTAACCCGTCTTGTTTTTGTTTCCTCGTCTCATTCTCTGTCTTTATCTGTCGCGCTCACTCCTTTCCTTCACTCTCATCCTCCCTTTGCTCTGGTCTCAGTTCTTCCCACTGGAACTTCCTCCTTTTGTGTCGAATGTGATTTTCAGCCCGAGTTCATCCGTCCAGTGTGTTATAAAACTAACTCCTTCAGTTGAAAAGTTTCCCATTAGGCAATGGATTGTTTCCTAGGTGTGAAAGCGCGCATGCGCAGAACGCAGGGCTGTAAGGATTTATTCGACGCATGAACTAGCAGGAAGCTATGGCGGATACCAACTGAAGCTGGACAGGTTCAGCCGTGCTACTTAATGTGTCCAGCTTAAATCAATTTCTAATGAGGAATACATGTGTTACCTAAGCACTTTGTTCACGGGAGACGACGTACTCTTTGATATGGAGGAAGCTAAAGCTCAGGGTCCAAAGCGCATATGAGTTCGACGTAAAAAACAAAACAATAAAACAGCGCCATACAGTGGCCTGGCATGACAACTGCAGGTGACTGGAGGTGTTAACGACGGTGCTGTTGATTGGAAACTTTCACCATCCGAAAATTCCGGCAGTTTCCAGGCAGCGGCCTCTTGTAAACATGTGTTAACTTTGTGTATCTTTATGATTTTGTTATTGTCACATTACGCTCTTTTGTCTATTCTCCTCACTTCATGTCTCTTTCTACTCGCAGGCTATGACTGTCCTGTGGTGGAGGGCATATTTGACTATGCCGCAGCAGTAGGGGGCGCTACTCTGACGGCAGCCGAGTGTCTGCTGGACCAAAAGTGTGAAGTGGCCATTAACTGGGCGGGAGGTTGGCACCATGCTAAAAAGTAAGCTCTACTGCTCCACATGTAGTCAACAAGCTTAAAACGCACCATGTTGGTTACGATAGAAAAAGGGCTGACAAACTAAGTCTGTTCTAGTTTAATAGCTTGTCTTTCTCTACTGTTTTTCTGTGGTCTTCATGACGCAGCTGCTTGCTCTGGCACTTAATATGGTGATATCAGAGGAAAGTGAAGGAAGCACTAAAGCACTCAAATTTATTTGTAAAAAAACAATGAAGCGTTTTTTCTTCCAGTTTCTTCTATTTTTTTAACCATTTTGTGTTTGTCAAATAAAATCCCAATTAAATACATAGAAATGTTGATGTGACAACATTTTGGAAAGCATTAGTTAGATTATTCAATTTGGATCCATATTTGCCATTTTACTTGTGATAAAGAAAATTCTGAAATATATATAAATGAATAAAAACTATTATTAGTAAATCAAATATATAACTAATATTTAATTTACCTTATTTACTTACTCATAAACATGACATAACACCTGTCATGAACATAAAGGAGTCTTTATGAATGTTTATGACTGTTGTCATGAAGTGTCATTCAGTAAATAATGACACTTTTAATACAAAGTTGATTAAAAGTACCATATTTGCATTAAAGTGTTGTTATTTACCAAATAATGCAAAGTTGACACTTAATGGACGTTCAGTCATAAACATTCATAAAGACTCCTTCATGTTCATGACATGTTATGTCATGTTTGACAGTATCATGTCAGTCTTATAAACAACATTTAAAATACAGTGTTACCTATTCTATTTACGAAAAAATATATTGAAAAAAGTCTGTAGCTTTTTTTAAATCTATGTAAAGAAAAATGTCTTGATTCTTTCTCTATTCTGTGTTTTCCAGGGATGAGGCTTCAGGGTTCTGCTATGTGAACGATGCTGTGCTGGGGATCCTCAAGCTGAGGCAGAAACATGAGCGGGTTCTGTACGTGGACGTTGACCTGCATCATGGAGACGGTACAGGCAGCGCAGAGAGGGAGAGCAGCTCCCAATGGGTTTCATTCCTATACACTGGCTCTTTCTAACTAATTAAAACATTTCAAGTTCTATGTAAAATTACAAATGTCAAATGCATTTGGTGGATTATGAACTTTTGCTTTTTACTCTGTGGCACAGGTGTGGAGGAGGCCTTTAGTTTCACATCAAAGGTTATGACGGTTTCTCTGCACAAGTTTTCTCCTGGATTTTTTCCCGGTCAGTGACTCAAGTTGTTTGGTTTTTATTTCTTAAAAAAAAAAAAAGTTCCCTAAGGTTTCTACTACCTTAAAAGCCTGGAAGGAGCTTATATTGGTTTCCAGTTTTGGATAAGTGTGGGGGGAAAAGGAAGTTGTTTGGAAAACTCCCTGCTTTTTCTTTTTTTTCTTTTCCTATTTTCTAAAGACCTGATATCTTTGTTGTGCAATTTAGCACATTGATTTTCACATTTTACTCATCAGACTTCAAGTTTTATGTCACTATAAGATTTCACTAGATTTTTTCGGACTGGAGTTCAGTTTGAACTGGACTTGTGGTTTTTAAACTAGATCTGTCCAGTCCAGGAAGGTCTAACTTTGAGAAGAAAACATGTAGGAACTGTGATCCTTGTACGGTTCATCTCCATTCTGAGTCCTTAAAAATAAGGACTTCGATTTTTCGGGCGTCGATTTTTAGGCACTGGCGACGTCTGTGACACGGGGCTCGGAAAAGGCCGTTGGTACGCTGTGAACATCCCACTGGAGGACGGTATCCAGGACGACAGATACTTCCAGGTTTTCACCAGGTAAATAAAGTCGCTCACACACAGAGAAGAAGGCAAAAGGTTTGATTTGAAACCTTTTAGGCTTTTGTCAAGCAAAGGCAGGTTTAGAGCTTTTATCGCTTCTTTAATTTTTCTTCAACTTTTCTTTTGGAAGCTCTAAAACCCCCATTAGGGGAACAGCTTAGTGCCGCTCCTGATGAAGATGTTTAAAAAGCTGTCAAGTCGATTCGGCTTTTACTTCAGCAGCGCCGCTGATTTTGGTCGAAACAATTCTTTCCTAATGTGCCCTGAATAAATCCAGGCAAATTAAAGTGTGAATTTAGTTTCATTTAAAGCTTTTTGTGTCTCCTTTAATGGGGACAACAGTCACTGTGCTGAGCAAGACCACTTTAAATACTCTGTCTCCTTTAATCTGGGAAATATAAAGAAATTAAGACTGTAGAGATTTGTTTTTATAGAACTACACTAAAATATTTCAAACCACTGTAAGCTGGCAGGTCAATCAATCAATCAGTCAAACATGTTGATCATTGTTCCACTTACTACTAATCAAAAGCTGCTGGGTTTTTAGCCTGGAGCTCAGTGTTTCAGCCGCTTTGCAGTTTTCTGGAAGTTCCATATATGTGGTGCATAGAAGCTAAATGCTGCTTCTCCTCATCTGGTTCTGGTCCTTGGGATGCAGATCAGAACCAAGAAGACCTGATAGGTTCTGGAAGGTTGATACAACAACAGCAGATCTTTATTGTATTTTAGCGCCACTCAGTGATTCACAACCTCCAGTTTTTACCCGAGAGATGCGTTAGAACCAGCTGAGCTCAATCACTTCCGATGACCGTTGACGGCTTTTGGTATCAACTTGTAAAATGTTTGGGTTAGTTGACATCTGAATTGATGTCACTGGAAGGGGTATCTACTGAAATGCATGATGGGAGACGTTTCCGCTTGCTCCGCAGCGTGATGCAGGAAGTGCGGTCGCAGTTCAACCCGGAGGCCGTACTGATGCAGCTGGGCGCCGACACCATGGCTGGCGATCCCATGTGCTCCTTCAACATGACCCCTGTAGGGGTGGCCAAATGTCTGCTGCACGTCCTGCAGTGGCAGCTACCTACCCTGCTGCTGGGTGGAGGTACTCTCTTTCTCTCCCTCTCTTTCTCCTCCTCTCTTTCTCTCCCTTTCTTTTTCTCCCTCTCTCTTTGTCTCCCTCTCTCTCTCTCTCCCTCTCTGTGTTTATGTGCGTGTTATTCTGGCCAGCCATGTGTTTTCGAACGTCCTCCAGACGTAAAAGTACCTGTGACTTCATAAAGATCCAGAATGCGGGCCGTATTCTTCGCGTGCGTTTGAATTTTCCTCACACACGGCGCCCTGTTTCAGACTCCTCAGCCCCTCGGCCAGATGATAGCGACTAATTATGCGGCACAATGAAGCCATTTTACTCCACTACAATCCGACCTCTCTTCCTCTCTCCCCCTCTCCCTCCTTGTCCTACATACTTTCTCTCTGCGCTGTATCCTCCTCTCCCGCTCGCTTCTCTCCATCCTCCTGATTTCCCTCGAATCCGCCCTCTTCATCATCGCCCCTTCATTGTTGTCTGTGTGGGGAAGAGGGGTAATAAGCTTTTGACTTACACGTACTGTCCTGGCAGCATCCACCAAATTAAGCTGTCTAGATGTGACAAAAATAAAATTGTCACTGTGCTCATTCTTGAACTCGTTTTGTCCCCTCTTGTTTTGTCTCCAGGAGGTTACAACCTGGCCAACACGGCCCGTTGTTGGACGTTCCTGACCGCGACGGTCCTGGGAAAGAAGCTGTCCTCAGAAATACCCGACCACGAGGTACGACAAACGGACCCCCGCGAACTGTCTCGTACCGCCGCAGTTACTCGCATTTACATATTCCCACACGAGCACAAATGTTCTCATTCATCGTACCCCCTCACACACACATACACACTTGTTAAGAACTGTCCTGCTGAGTCACTCGTCTAATCAAAGATGGCTGTTGACTCAATAAAGGGGGTTTGTGTCCAGGTGAGTCAGACGGCCAGGGGGTGCTGACAGTTAAACACAGCCTCCTCTCAAGCTGACTTATGAGGCAGAAAGGTCACCGACCGACTGTTGGGACGTTTTAAAGGAGACATCCATGATCTTATTTGCTATAAATGGGGGAAAAAAGATATTTATGACAGTATAAAAATAGTGTACACCCATCCTTAAAAAGTCTTAAATTCATTTATTTAAAATTAAGGCCTTAAAATGACCAAACTTCATTAAGGAAGAGCGAGGTGGCCTTAAATACATCAGTCACGGTTGTATTTAATCTTAGTCTGTGTAGGTTGTTTTCTTGCTGGACTTTTCTATCAGGCTAAAGTTTGAGTTGTCCGCAGACATCTTCACTCACTGCGTTCTGTGACTCAAGGCCATTAAAGTTACCAGTAACAAGCTGCTATACCAGTCAGCAAGCAAACAAGCAAACAATCCTTTAACAGCTGATATTTGGTACCAAATTGTACTTAATAAGGTTAGTTGACATCTAAATTGATGTCAACTATGCTAGCTGCTAATGACCCACATCGTTATTAACAGCTAGCTAGCTTGTAATCAAACAATCCTTTAATCACTAGCAAGTGGCTCATTAGCAACTAGCACATGGCTCTCTAGCTAGCTAGTTAGATGGAAAGCAAAAAGGTTAACCATTAGCAGCCAGTATACGTCTCATTAATAGCTAGCCTGTGGCTCTCTAGCTAGCCTTTTAGCTAGAAAGCAAACAGGCAAACTATTAGCAGCTAGTATATGGCTCATTAATATCTAGCATGTGGCTCTCTAGCTAGCTAGTTAAATGGAAAGCAAACAGGCAGCCCAATAGCAGCTAGCATGTGGCTCTCTAGCTAACTATTTAGATGAAAGCAAACAGGCAGCCCATTAGCTGCTAGCATATGGTTCATTAATATCTAGCTAGCTAGAGAGTCTGTTTTCTTTCCAGCCAGGTAGCTAGTTAGAAATCAAACAAACCATTATTAACTTGCATATGGCACTCTAGGTAGCTAGTTGGTAATCAAATAAACCATTAGCAACTAGCATATGGCTCTCTACGCAGTTAGCTAGATAGCTAGCGCTGTTCAACATTGTGCACAAAGTTGCTGCCAAGAGCCACAAAAAGACCCCAGAAATTTCACAGTTTTGGTCCCGTATATTTGTTTTGTACATCTCAGTGGTGGCATAGGGCTTATATTTTATTAATAATTGTCTGATAAAGTCCTCAATGCTCACTAGAGCTTAAAGTGTTTCACATAAATATTTAAACTGGAACCTAATCTGAGTGATTAACAAAAGCATCCACTTAAATTAAATGTTTAAAACATGTAAAATTACAGATTGTGCATCTAAAATGTAGGTAATCACAGAATCTATAACTATGGAAAGGAAGAAAGGTAAAGGAAATAGTATCAGATTAGTGTACAAACTCTTCCTCTAGCACATAAAGATGATCCGTTACATTAGGCTCTGCTCACTGTGATGTAATGTGTTGTTAGGGCTTCATAGTTTTGTAATGGTGAAACCAGGTTTCCTCATCTTGAAATATGCTCATGAGATCATTGAGATAAGATCTACTGGAAAAAGTCAAACCTCCTTTATTTCTTTTTCTTTTAGCAAATGATGCTAAAAGTAGAAAGATAGCTCATCTGAAGGCATCAGACTATATACTTTCTAGGCCTTTTTCCTTAGCAATATTCTAAGGATTTTCTTCACACTGTGAAACCTCAGACATCATTTTAGTTCATGAGGTCAATAATTTCTATTTAATCAAGTCGTCCTTGTTGCTTTGTCTAAGTGCACATGCAAAACCTTCATGAAAGAGTCAAGACTCTCTTTTGACTAATTTAGTTATTTAGATTTCTATTTTCCTAATAGCTCAGTAGATTTCCTTAAACAAAAAACCCTCCTTAAATCATTTTTGTTGTGTATTTCTCATAAATTACAGTGATAACAAGTATTCAAACTGGTTTAAATGATTAAAATTGAAGTTGTTTTACAGATTTATACAGAAGAGAATAGTAATCTGGAAAGTCTTGCAGCACTTCTGTGTCATTCGACGAGGCGTAGTAACTAAACCGACATGTGACGGCTGAGCATCGACTGCCTTGTACAGCTCTTGGTCTTTGTTTGCTTGCTTTCTTTCTTTTCAGTTCTTGATGCAGAACAATAAGTGATCCTTGTAAGAAAGAACAAGATCTTTTCCCCGACCACAGGATGTGCCATTTGACACGGTCATTTAGAGAACGAGTGCAAATCTCAGCATCCATTAAGGTTAAGGAACTTGGTGGCAGCTGGAACATATTACTCAGTGCAGTACACTTCCAGTGGGTGGATCAAGCCTATTTGCTTAGTTAGAACCAGCTGGTGGTTTCTCTTTTTGACACCAATCTTGGTGATCAGATTTGGTTTCTTTCTTCTTCTACTTCTTGTTTTTTTCTGCCAGAGAAGGTGTTGATTATTTCAACGAGACAAACCAACATTATGTCTCGCACAATGGCTTCTGAGTAAAAAAGTCAGAAGCCATTGCAACATTCGGCTGAGATCGAATGTTTTATGTTGCACCAAGATCATCTTTGCCGTTGTGGTGCTAGAAAGAGTTCAAGAAAAAATAATGGAAGTCAAACGCAAAGTCCTTGTGAAGATAAAAAGATGCTATGTGTGTGTATGCGTGTAATTGGACCAAGATGAGGGTAGCTCTTGTTTCTCCTCGTCGCCGTTCAATGGTCCTAAATACCCTTTGACCTCATTAAGGGCTACTCATGGAAAACAAAGCGGCTATCAGTGCGGGCAGCTGCTGCAGAAGAAGGACCCAAGGAGGCTTGAGTCAAAAAACAAACAGAGGGGCGTCTTAGCTTCAGACTAACTGTGTTTGTAGAGTGCTGATGTTTATTTTTTATGTTTTTATGTTGCAGCTCTTCAACTCTGCACAGAAGTGTGTGTGCCAGTGTTTTTCTGTGGCCAATAAGCGGGGCATTTATCCATGATGGCCAAGCAAAGCTGAAGTCCCAGCGACATAAGGGAACAAAACCTACCTTTGTACCCTCCTGCCCTACTGTAGACTACATGAATACGCACATTCATTACTGTGGGATAATGCCCCGGCCTGTTTTCTGGCGTTTTCACGCGCTTCATTGTATGATAAGTTTGGCCTCGGTTGTGAGGAAGCAACTGTTGGTCAAATAGGAAACTGCTGAAAGTGCATCCTTATTGAAGAAATGTCGAGTAGAAGCAGACAAAATGTTTCTTATCGTGGAGCTTTTGAGGGAATTTAATCCTTAGATGGGCCTTAAAAAATTCACTTACATTTATTCCTAAGTGTTTTAAGTTGAACATGGTATTAAGGGACTCAGAGACCTAATTCTCTTTGCCTCTCTTCAAAACGGGGAAGAGAGGCTAGCTTTTTATGTTTACAAAAAGTAAATGCAAATTCATGCCCAGTTGCCTGGACAGAGTTTGTACATTTCTGTGGAGTTATAGGTCTTAAATTTCATTCGCAGTGGTCTTAAAAAGGTCTTACATTTGAAGTTGGCGAAAGCTGCAGAAAGCCTGTTTAAATCACCTCTAATTAGTTTGTGTTTAATTGAAACCAACATTTTGCCAGCGACTGCATGTTTTGATTGTGAAAATACACGATGAACCTGAAAATAAGAGTCAAAGAACACATCAGTCAAAGAGAGGCAGTCACATCAACAATGGTGCTGCAGTATTAAATGATTATCAGACAAAATATTGCAGTGCAGATAACCCACACAATGGCTGCATGAGATATGCTTCAGTATCAAACTGTAGCAGAGGTAGAAGTTCTGTTGATAGCCATAAAGCCCCGTTGACTTGTATTGTCGGATAGCTGTTAGCTGATCCTGACTGACCCTCCATTGTGTGATACAGGCTGACGATGGCAGCGTTAAAGGTCAACAGTTCACTGCTTTCTAATAATAGCAGTACGTGTCAGAGGTCAGGTAGTGTGTCTGAGTCATACTTCTTGGTAAGAGTGAGTGAAAATGTTCTTAAAACATTCAGACTACATTTCTGCTTGACAACAGACTGTGATAACATTACATCGGTTTTATTTATGGAGAGGAAATAAACTAATAAAACACAAAGTTGACTGTGTTTTATTTTTTAATATTGAAGAGTAGGAGAAGAAGAAAGCGAGGAGACTTGGTCAGTTTGTCCTCCAGCAGCCTAAGACTATGGCGGCATGATTACAGAACGCAGTCACTGCCGCCGGAGCCGATCGTTCGCTCTGTCTCTTTACTATTCAGAGCTCAGGCCAACTCTTTTTATCTTCCAGAGAACTGGGCCGAGCTCTAAGCCCTGTGGTTCTCCACAAGCAACGCTGGAGTGTAAAGATTTGTCATTTACAAGAACAAACTGGAATTTGTCGGACACATAAGATGTAAACCGGCGACTTGTGTCGTATGTTCAAGCTTTGTGTGAACAAGAGTTTGTCAACGTTCAACCTGCTCCCCCCCGACTCTGCGGCAAATCTATTAACACCGCACACCAAATATTTTGAAGTAACTTATTTGCCTTCTAATGTGAGAAAATTGGCTTTAGCTTGTTAAATATCTTCAAAAAGTTTCAAATCCTCGCAGTAAAACAATTAGGCATCAAAGAGCAATAAAGACCAAAAAGGTGAAACATAAAAGGTGAAGATATCAAAAGTGGCAGAGCTTAGTCTGATCTAAACGATGAGCTTCTTTCTGCCACAATGTCACGATTTAGTGTTTTGTTTATACCTTGAGCATATCTGACCAGTAGTTTGGTCAACACGTTTTCCCTCATATTTTAGACTTCTTGGATCACTAAACTAATGACGTCAGGTTCCTCCTTGTCTGATAAAGGTGGGCTGAGCTGAGCAGAGCCCCTCCCATCGCGTGCTGGTCACATATGCAGACTCTGCACTTTTCAGCGAGATGTGATGGTGCTTTTCACTCCAGACAGCAAACAATCTCGGGTCATCTTCCGTTTGTGGGATTTTGCACTTCAGCATGTTAACGCTGGTGTCATTTTGTACGTTAATTACTCATTGTTTTTAGCTCCATCATGTTGCCGGGCAGTTTTTGAGCCAAGAATTAAAGTGCATAACGACCGCCGGCATGCTATAGAAACAAATGAGAAACATATTTTTTTAAAAGTTCTCTAATGTGCCCTACAGTTTTCGTTTCCAGCACAGTGAAGCAAACCAATAAAAAGGTTTTATTATTATTATTATTATTATTATTATTATTATTATTATTATTATTATTATTATTATTATCATCATTTTCCTTCTACTGTCACCGAATCGTCCCTTCATTCACTCTGGTGAGATATACAGTAAAACACATCCCAGCACTACGAATTCCTGAATTCCCCTGGATTCTGGTGAGGCCAGCAGAAGTAAATACGAATGCGTGTCCGTCTGAGAGCCGCACAGGAAGGGAAGGACGTCTCTGGCCCCCAGATTGGCAGCAGGGACGCGTTCCGCCTCTTCGCTTCCTACTTCCTCGCTTCCTGTCTGCAACCACTTCCTGCCCGGCCCCTCACTTGCCGTCAGAGTCGCGCGGGCTCCCCGGAGTCACGGACTCAATCGCAGGAAACGTCACCGGGCGCTGGCGTTTGGGTGTGTTGTGATTTTGCAAGAGGATGACGGCAGGGTGATCCTGCTTGTGAACGGCGACTAATAAATGTGAATGTTTTACTGGAACATTCTTCAGCGCTAATGGGTTCCATGAACGTTGGGGTTGTATCAAAAGTGCTCTGTGAGCTTCAGGGAGCCAGGACCTTGTTGCTGTTTTTGTTTAGCGTGTGTTTATTTTTCTATGTTCGTGGTCCGGCTCCGTCCAGGAGGACTGGAGAACATTTTGTTTTCCTGTCAGGCGAGATGCTTTGCTAATCCTCCTGGATTAATAATCACAATACTCCAGCGTTTTCTATTTAGTTTGTGAAAATCCTCTGGCCAGTCAGGCCATTTCACTCACATCGCCAACAGTTTTGAGGAAATTGATATTTGGATTACAACGCACTTTTACTGTGTTTTCACCCTGATAATCCGGTTTTCGCAACATTTCTTACATTTTCAGCTGTTGTGGTTTGTTTTCACACTGCACTGTCAAACAAACCAAACCTCTTTGATAAAACCTGTTCCCTCTCCTCGCCTGTGGTGGCGCTCCAGTGAGAACTACTGAAGGAATCAACACAAAAATGTCTGAAGAAGATGTAAACAAAACTGGAGCAGCATCAGATTTCAGCGCTTGGAGCATTTCTCTTTAGTCATTGGCAAAAAACCACAAGACATTTTTCCAGCTAACGCTAGGCTCTTGCGTTTGTTGTGATTGCATTTACCCAGAATGCCCTGCGCTATAGTTCGTGTCCTGCTTTCAGAGTGATCTTTAGTCCCCTTGCATCCACCAATGGATTCATACCGTACCAGAGTTCACTTTCAGTAAAACTGAGATCTCGGTTTTAAGGCGGACCAAATAGCTTTTTTTGGGGTCGCATCAGAGTTCGATTCAAGCAAACCAGACTTAGGGTGCATTCATACCAGCCCTGTTTAGTTTGTGTTAATCGGACTCTACTTTGTTTGCCTATAAAGGTTCTGGTTCTTTTGTGCAAAGGCACAAGGCGAAGAGGGGGAGGGGAAGGGAACAAGCTGTGCAAAAAGTTTGGTTTGTTTGACGTAAACGTTAACAATTTTGGTCCCTATTCAAACTAAGTCTACCGGTCTATAAGGTGTGGTGACAACACCCGTAATGGTTTACCCAAAGTTTGTGTAGCACAATTTAACCTTGTGACCCTCCAGTGGAGGACAACTAGCATGTACCCCTCTGTTTTCCACAAGCACACAAATGTTATCTGTTGACTACAGGGCCTTTAAAGGAGAACTGTCAGATGAGTGTAAAGAGGACGGAGCGATGAAATGGCAGGGAGGACCAGTCCAGATGTGAAGCCTACGTGCATTATGTGACCACGATTTGAGTATCGGACTGTTTTTTTTCCTTCCTAAAAACATTTATTAGATAGGAGCCTGATAGCAGATGCAGCCCATTTGTTTTCCTGAGACATTTTTCCTCTCTGCTGCGCGGCTCGGCATCCTTCATAGCAGGGGATCTTGCTGATCGCTGTAAAAACAAACACCCGCAGACACAGCACTGCTGTCCGCAGATGGGCCCTTGCTCAAAAAACACATACTCCGACTTTCTCTGAGGCGTGTTTGGATTACTCGTATATAAACTCCATTCACGCGTGAATCAATGTGTCTGCACCTGACAAGAATGGATGGCCGCGGACGGTGCGTTTTGTCTAGAGTTTTACAGCTTGCACTTTTCAAATTCTGGACATTTTTGGGAAGCAAACTAAGATAAATGAAATCATCCTCTGAAGGAGAGTTGATAAAAGAATTTGAGAAACTATGTCAGGTTGTCTTTCATGCTCCTCTGTGGGAAAACGATTTCTCATAATTTGACACAATGAGGTGTTCTGTGAGAGGAAAGTCACAAACTACAAATAAAGACTGGTTTTGGAACGAATGAAGCTGGCTAACATTTTTACATTATGTTGAAAAACCAGATCTGCAGCACATTAATAATTAGCTTTACATTACATTAAAGTGGAGTTTAATCTTCCCTTTGATCGCAGCATTTTTTCTGTAATTAGTGTTTCTCTTGAGAAGTTTGTACAACCAATGAGTAATGAAGTAGAGGTGGAGGGTCTGTGTTTGGGACCATGGCAAAAGAAAAACATCTTTTCCCCTATTCATCTCCCAGAGTGTCTCTGCTCAGGACACAGGAGCCAGTCGGTGGGTATTTTCTGTCTCCTGACCTTGTCCAGTTACGTCGATGTGCTGCGTCACTGGAACAAGCAGCGGCATTTATCTTTTTCCCCTATTGTTCCCTCATTCTCACATGTTCGCTCACATTTTGTCTTTTTCAACCGCGCTCCGTACGATCTGGAGATGTATTTGCAGGATGTGGACTTGTCTCTCCCTCGTCTCCTTTCCATCTCTTCCTTGGTAATCCAATGCAAACAGGCTGCCAGCAGGAGACTGTGTGTGACTGTGTGTGTTGTTGGACTGCAGGAGATAGAGCACTGAGTTCATGGGAATAATTTGGACGGGTCTCTGTGTGTGTTAACTACACTCACATTGAAAACTGGTGGCAAGACACTAGGATTCATGAAAACAAACTGCAAGCAGATTCATGAACTTGGAGTCGTACAAAGGCTTCATGAAATTTGCGTACATTCACCTTGACTTTGATGTCATATTGGGGATGAACTGTTCTTTTGCTGCCTAGAATGATTTGTACAAAAATCAACTTCATACTAAACCCTGTAAGAAACATATAAAAAGCTCAAGGACATTTCTACAGCTAAGCTAATATTTGGTTAAGTATCAAGCATACAGTTTGTAGCTGTCAACAAGTTTCATGTATACATCTGGCAGGATCTCTCACCACTCGTTTTCAGAGTATCTGTTGGTTTTTCTGTGGAATGGTCTGGCACCATTCTTAAATTTTGAGGGTTGAGGACGGGGCAATTCCAGAAGCTCAATTTTGGCCTTTTGTCTTAAGTTCAAAACAGGTTTGGATGTGTATTTGGTATCTTTCTCCAGTTGGAAGAATGAGATTCAACTATCTGACCCAAATTATCACCCTCTGATGAGAGGTATTTGGAGAGGATGTTTCTTTGAGCTCCAAGGTTAAGGCTTACCACAAACTGGAAACTGCTGGTACTTAAGTGTTATTACACATGGCGAAGCTCATTTTACACCGCGGTAACCGAGGGGCTCCTTACCAAGAAAGATGCTCCAGCTTCAAAATCGACACAGTTTGCAGCAATACCTCATGGTATATAAGCCAAATCCCTTCTGGAGAAATGTTTTGCAATCAAAGAACAAAAACTAGTGGTGAGTGGTGGTGGGGATAATGAAGAAGCAAGACTACTTCCAGCTTGGACACAATTGGGTTTACAAAAATGCATTAACTATGGTTGAAAGCAAATTATTTAACATAACACTCCTAACATTTCTAATCATAAAAGTGTTCAAAACCTGTTTTGTGCCTTTGAAATGCATCTTGAGATGCTCAAACTAAGTACATGTATTAATGGATGAATAACATGTACATCTGGGTTTCTGTAGTTTCTGCCAAATCAAATTTAAGACCTTTTTTAAGAACGTTATGGATTACATTTAAGACCTGCATCACAACAGAAATGTACAAAGAAAAACTGCATACTTCATGTTGCAGTAGTGCCTAACCATCAGATGGGTTGGTAACAGAGACTAGAATTGGCAAAGACAAACATTGTAGATGCGAAAAAGCTAGCTAGCTTGCTAGTTATAGCTTATAGGCAGCTAGTTAGCAATAGCCTCAAGTGCCTTAAGTCATATAACCTAATGAAGATGTGGCTTGAAATTTTACCTGACCAAAAAGTCCCACGAGAAAAATTAACTGCTTATAGATAACTCCTAATTCTCAATTGAATTTCAGACATTTTAAGGGCTTCGTTTTCAAGCTTTCTGAGACTTTTTTAAGGATTCATGGACGTCCTGTAAATATACAAACTTATGCCTTCTCATGCATTGACTCGCCTTCCCTCTTACCCAGTATTAAACAAAGACAGTGTGGTCTTTGTGTCCAAATAAGCAGAAATGTACTCGTGCTGCATGTTGGCTGACTTCTGCTGTGTAAATCAATGTTTGTTGCCAACAGACCTTCAAAGCTCTTTTCTAATGAGATCTACTGACTGTACTAAAAATTGGAACAACACATTACCTAGAAAAACCCCCATATGTTTGGATTTAGCAGTCAGGAATCTTTTGTGCTCGTCTCTTCTGCAGGTCACCTTTTGGTTTAACATACTAAGGATTGGATTGTTTTGTACCTTTGTTTGCCTCGGTACTTCTGAATGTGGCTGAGTTCAACTCGTTCCTTGTTAGATTTCAGTCACCTTGGCTCTCTTGGTATGTTCTGGTCAGTTTTCAGTTCCAAGGCTTTCACAACAGGCTCTGCATATGGACTGACGCACTTGTGGTCAGTCGTGGCTTCAGAGTTTGTTTTGCTCTCACGCCACTGACTCATGGCCCAAACCAATCACCGAAAATACTTTCTTTGCCTCTCTTCTCCCCTCCCATCACCCCCAATCTGACAAGGCTTGGATCAACTTATGATTAAACAAAGTCTCTAGATTTCCACCTGTTTCAGTTTTTTCTCTTGGCTGTGGTCTGACTCGACACGAAATGCCAGGGAGACTTTGGCATTTGCTGAAACAATCTCTGAGCCTTTTTGTTCTCATTTGCGAAGCTCCGGCCGTTATGGTGGAGGTTTGATTGATTTGTGGTTCCTCCTTTGTGTTCTGGGTTGCATTTTCTTTCTGTTTGTGTGGCAGACGAGACTGTTTTAAATGTTTGCCTGAGCGAGTACAATTCCCTTTCAAGAAAATGAGTTCAGAAAATAGAAGTAACATGCAGCCTTCTTCTAAGTTATCTTTCATCTAACGATGAGAATGTTAATCCCTTCTTCAGACATCCAGACTTTGGTAACAACATGTTCTTTAATTTACAGATACCTAAACATGTTGCATGAATTTGCATTGTATGACGGGTTTATTCACTTTATTCCATGCCGCCAAAGCTAATGTATCTTTTTAAAACTAGATGTCCATTGAAAGATTTTGCTCAGATTTTGAATATCTACACATGTGCATATCAACAAAGGTTGGCAGAAAACAATCATTGTTGGTGGAAACCAATTAGTATTCCTATAAAGATATTTTGTCAGCATTAGAAGCAAGAGGAAAACTGGGATTCATCTCCTGTTTTGCATTTACAGTTGTGGATTTCCAGATCTTCAGCATCTGTAGACCAGTGTTTTGCTTTTTTACCCTGCTGACCCTTTTCCACTACTACCTACTTTACACGACTTGACTCTTCTCTACTTGACTCCACACAGTTTCCCATTCTACGTGGTTGTGGTTTTCCTAGCAGGGCCGCCCCAGAGTCTGAAAAGTAAAGCAGTGTGGTCTGTATGTGACAAAATAAGGACGTTTCTCAGCATATTTTGAGATTCAAAGTTGTAAAAAAAAAAAAAAAAAAAAAAAAAATTGTACAAATCTCAAGGCAAAAACGATCAGATTTTAAGAAAAAACATAAAATAAAGTCTAAATGGAAGGTGACTGGATATTTTTTTGGGTCAAACAAGATGCACACTTAATCGCGGTTTCAGGACAAACACTTGTGCCTTTAACCCAGATGTGTTGCTATGGGTCTACATATGTTCAAAAAGTACTTTGTAAATCATTTACAGCAGGGCAACAGAAATCTTTCAGTGAAAACAGCAACAAACAAAACACCAGAAATAACATTCTTTGAATTTACTCATGAAAGGTTCTTTATTGTTGTTTTTATTTAGGTGCCTATGTTGTATTATTTAAATTTAATATCTAATGTTATGTTTCTGATCATGTGAAGCTTAAACCAGGGTTTGCTTACTTTAACATGCATAATATGCCAAGAAACACACCCAAATCAGAGTTGTTGAAAAGAAAGCCAGCTAGATCGTATTGATATCACCCTGAATCTTGATGAGACAACAACATAAAGGGACAGACGGTATTTGAAAAAAACCCAAGTTTGCGACGTTGATCTGTGAACGCACGCGTGTCTGCAGTTTTTTACAGAGTACGGACCAGACTACTCGCTGGAGATCAGTCCGAGCTGCAGGCCGGACCGCAACGACAGCAAACACCTGGAGCGGGTCATCAGCACCGTCAAAGGTATCAAAGATGTTTGTGTTTACTGGAGGCTCCAGGTGCGTTTCTGTGTGGGTGTGGAGCGTAAACAGGTGTGCGCCTGTTTGTGCGGACGTGAACCCTCGCTCACCCACTGCCCCTTTGTCTCTGCATGGCTCTTTCAGTGCGTGGTGTCATGTGTCTGTTCTTGTCGCTGTGCGCCTCTCCACTGGATGAAAGTATAGCTTCTTTAGTGTTTTGTTCCTTTGGCTCTTATCGTCCCTTTGTGCATCTTTGTATGTATGATCTGTTTTGTTGGGGGTTTTTTGCCCTGTGTCCTCTCAGTCACCTTCTGGTTCTTAACAAACGCGGTATTCTTTCAGATGAGTTTGCATGGTTTTATGTTTGAACTAAATCTTCATCCTTGAGTGTGTGTGTGTCAGTGTTTGTGTGTGTGTGTGTAGCGACTTGTGGTTGAGGGTAAAGTCAGCCTTTTGGTCTTGATGCTGACAACCCGCAGCTCTCCAGAGATGTTGCAGGAAGATGAAGCTGAAGTGAAAAGTTTAGCGGTAGGAAGATTTCTATACAGACGGTGGTGCGATGAGGAAAGAAACAGCAAAAATCTAGACAATGCTTACAGACTTATTTTCACTTATTTTCATCCATGATTTTGGCAGAAAAAAAATCTGACTTGGAACCCTGTCTAGATGTGTAAACCACAGACTAACAAAGCATTTATTTTTGATATGGAAGTTAGCTTAGTCTTTTATGAACTTTTATCACAAATAAAAAACAAAGAAAAAAGAGATTTGCTTTATTAGCCAGGTGTGAATTTTTTTCTGATTACACCTTACCAAGCTAAGCTGGATCTATTTAATATATTGCAAAGTATTCACAATGTTCTGGTTTGGATTTTTATTGACACCACAGGTATTTCCTGTCAACTGATCACAGTATGTTCAATCAAAGCCAGGCTCGTGCTTGAAAACTCTACTTTAAAGTGCAGTAGCACTATACAGTTCACCAGCATTACATTGTCTCTATCAGTATCATGGTTTTAGCCCTCAAAACTCCTTTTAAAGCAGTTCTTGTTGGAACTCTGTAAAATGCTAGGCTAACGCTAGCATGTTTCCTCTCTGTTTTCATATGACTTGTTGATATTTGGCAACATAAGAGTTCCCGTCAAACATGTGGATATAACCTACAGAAAATGCTGCTGTTCTTCCACTTCGCCAACCAATGGTTGGCTTTGGTCTGAATTTGTTTTCACGACACATCCGGAGACGTTATAACAGTCACACGACTCGGACCAGAAGGAGCAGCAGCAATTTGATTCTAAATAGGGAATAAAAACTCTTGGACTTCACCATAGTTCCCAAATGTTTGGAAGTTCCATTTCCCACGACTCCAACCAACCCACTTCGTCCAGCATTAGGACCAACACACCTGATTCAAAAGAGATGCTATGGTGGAGTTAGTTTGACATTATTTTTAAACTAATCAATTAATTATATTGTATTAATTTTAGTTTATTCTGGCCTGGTGTTTATCTCATGACCGTTTTTCGAAACCTACAACCAAAAAACAGGGATAGGGTTAGATTTGTGGGGGAAATATTTGCCATGAGCACAGAGGAGGAACTCACTTCTCTGGCACCTGTAAATTCATTCAAGAGACGCCACTCTGCTGGTGGAAGAACTGGGATTCAGTGTGAATGCAAACCCAGACTAAAGGGAAGAATGTGCTCTTTGATTGTATCCGAAGCGATGCGGACATGGCAACAATTAACAACTCGGTCTCTTTCTGTGTTTAAACCCAGAAGATCGTTTTACTGTGGCAAAGGACAAAAAACCTGCTGGGAGTAGATTCTCTTTACCCGAACAGGATTCGGTTCCTCCAGGTCACATTAAAGCAAGAGATGAGTTTATTTGGCAATATGTAGCCAGCTTGGAATAAGTCGTTACAAAAATGAGGGATTGAAAGTATCTCCGCTGCTTAGTCATACGGCTTTTATTGGGGACAACAGAGGACTGGTGGATGGAGTGAATGAAATGGTGGAAAAAGTAAACGGGAAGATGGAGTGAAAACAGGAACTTGTTTTATCTGTTGTTCCCATTTTTTTATTTGAGTACCAAAGTGGTTGTTAAAGAACTTAAAGCCATTTAGTACTTTTTTTTTTTGGTCGTGCAATTATGTCTAGTTTTAGAGCTTCCATTGGCATACATCTGTTAAAAATCATTTGGGAGACATAAGCTTTGTGCCATTTATTCTGTGATAAAACTATTTCTTTTCATCCCTTTAAATAAAACCAGGAGATGAGGGGTGGGGGGGTCCATCTCTTTATTCTCCTGACATTTCAGACATGTCACGTCTGTTTTATGTAGCGACCTCCATCTTCCAGCCTCAGCCTTTCGCCATGCAACATACGAGACTTCAAAGTGTCAGTGACAAGTCGGTATGTTATACAGTAAATATCGGGGCGCCAAGTTTTCTCTGTTTCTGATTATATGAAGACTGGCATGTCTGCTCTACTAACTGATATGCCTGCTCACAAGCGCTGGACTCAACGGACACACACCTCCAGGGAAACCGGTCCACATGACATCACCGGGGGTGGATGAGTGTTCCTCTGGTCTGGACACAGCGTGCCGCTTGTAAACACCGGTTTCAAAGAGAAACTGGTTCAGTGTGTGTGTGTGTGTGTGTCCACATCTGCTGCAGCCTGTTTGCTCTAGTGACCCACAAAAAGACGAAACGGTAATTACTAGATCACCTGAACGCAAATGGTTGACTGCAACGTGTTAGCTTCACGAAACGTCACTGAAAACACAAACCGGAGAACGTGAGGTTGTTCAATACATGTATGTCTCAGAGTCATATTTATCTTTAGATGATCATAAAAACAACGTCGTCCTCAAAATGACAGTGAATATTACCAAAATTATTCTGTGAATAATTGTGTTGATTATTTAATTTGTTGTTATTTGTTGTTGTTTTCACAGCCAAACTGCTTGTAGATTATGTGGCTTATTAAAAAGTTTGGTAGCGGCTTTGTAGAATAAAGCAGCTAAGACCACAGGATCTTACTGTTTACTTTAATTTCCACTACAACTCCTCAATTTTCTGATCTTGGTTATTAAGATCTAGTCCAAGTGTGAGCAATGAAGAAAGTAAGACCTTATTGATTAGAAGTGTTTTAAAGTACTCACTTTTCACAAGCATTGCATCCAAGCAGCCATCTGAAATGGTGAACATTTATATGTCGATAACGACTCAGGTTGATTATATCACGTTGCCATGTTGTACAATAAGGAAGTGAGTTTATGTGACCAATAACAATGAGCAGCAGGGGGTCGTTTAGAGCAATTTTGGTTTCATTGGAAGCCATAATGATTGGAGTCGACTGTCAACAATAGTAATCAGAGCCAGCATATTTTTAAATATTGTAAAAAAAAAAAAAAAAAAAAAATTCAAATATTCAAGCACATTACATGATGTGAGATTTGTCTTTGCAAGTCGGAAATCAACAAACGGATGTTAAACGGGTCCAAAGGGGCTGATTTTAGGTCCTTGTTAAGTACAAAAATGAATCCACAAAGTGATTAGAAATATTGTTGTTCATCGCCACACTGTTCATGTCCGCATCGTTCGGATTATGCTAATGTTTGCGCCCTGATTTCTCTGTCATATATTTCTCCTTCTTAAGCTGAATTAGCCTGCTCGCTAACAGTAGCATACCACACCATGCAGCTGCAAAACTAGTTTCATGGCTACTGCCAGTGATTCCAGCTTCCTTCTAATGAGATCTTACTGGTTCACTTTCTATTATTAGCTCATCTTTCTGCTGGCTTCAGGAGATGCTGGTCTTCATTTCTGGCTGTTTAATAAGTAAAGAAGAGAGAAAAAAGTAGCAGCTGAACAGACACTACCGAGGAGCGATCAGAGAGGGAGAGAAACAGGAAATGACAGAAAAACACAAAACAGTTCAATTTCTCTCAGTTCAATTTCCTGCTTCAAATTATTCTTTTACTTCCTATGAAATCTGTTACTGGTTTTAAGTCTGAACATTTTATAACATATCTAGCTAATTATAGCAAGTCACATAAAGCTAACTGGAAACGTTTGAGTTCCTGAAACTTCTCAAGAAAAAAAATCAGGAAATGACTAAAGTATAAAATACTCACCTAGTCTGGTGTAAAGTGAATTATTGTTAGGATTCAAGTCGTTCCATGGTTGATTTTTTTTTTTTTACTCCCATGAGAGCTAACAAAGCGCGCCCCACCAAAATTAAATGACCAGTGTTTGCAAAAACAGTCGCAGTCCTCATGCTATCATTCCAGTTAAGGCAAAGGCATAAAAAAATGACGATATTTCTGTCAGAGACATCAGAAACATCCTAGCTTTTATTACGATTATAAAGCAGCCAGTTAATGTTCTTTGAAGCGAAGTAAATAAATACGTCGGGTGCAGCATTGAAGGATTACTTAATTTTTCCTGATGTTTGTCATTCTCACATGACGATTGAGACAGTGTAAACTCAAATGTGCTTTTTATTAGGTGTTTTTTGGTGGCCGCAGCCATCTCATTGTGTGTATTTACAGCTCTGTCTTTACAAGAGTGGTAGCATAATTTCCCCTGAGGCTTTGTGCACAATTGTGACTCTTCGTTGGCGTGAAGCTTCCCGTACACGTGCACAGCTGCCTTTTTCCCCAGTCTGTCTGCAGAGTTGGATGTGTTTGACATCCAGCTGCCTGTGTGGATTAATTCTCCGAGAAGATAATTCTTTATACTAAGTATGAGCCAGAAGACTCGGCACAGAGAACTGTCAAGACATCATCTGATTTGACGATTCGTGGACTTTGCTCGCGTAGTCTGAGTCGGAGTTAAGAGAAACGGACAAAAATATCTCTACATGTGCAAAGCTGGTAGAGACGTACCACAAAACACTTGGTGCTGTAATTGCAGTGAAGGGTTGTTGTTTTTTTACAGACCTTTGACTTAGTGAGGCTGAAAATAAATGCACAAAACACTTTTCACATGTTTTATTCCACTTTGCAGGTATTGTCTCTTTTTTTTGTGTGACATTATCTTTCTCACAAAATCCACCCAAAAAATACAAATGGTTGAACTTTTTGGTTGTCTTATACGGAAGCGGAAAGCAGATATTTTTTCCAGAAGGTTTTCTTAAGAAAACGGGTTCACTTCTCATTTTCCGCATATAATTTCCTGATTGTTTTCTCGGGTTAACAATTAAATCTGAGATCACAAGATGATCGGTGTGTGTGTGTGTTATATACCTGATTCCATCCACAGCGGCATACATTTGGCGGGTGGAATCACCAGTCATTAACTTATCGTGATAAAACCATCGCAAAAAACTTTGTATGTGGACACAGGAAATTAAGTAGTTATCTTGATTTTCCAAGTTTCTGACTGAGTCCAACCTTCCAGCTCTCCTGCATTTCCCCAACACAGACGAAACGCCTCAGTTCCTTTCCACGTTGGTTGTTTTTCATCGATTGTCCTGTTGCCGAGGCCCCACTGCTAAAGGCTGTTCCTCTCGTCCGAGCTCCCTTTCCTGTTTTTAGTCTGCATCAGAATTTTTGAGTTTCCATTTGTCATACTTTTTAGAAGAACCAAAAAAAAAAAAAAAAGGTCCTGCGTGTAGAAAGTGCCTCCATCTGGAGCTGCTGGTTCGTTGTCAAAGCTGCGGTTGACTGTACATGTGGCCTATGGTTGGCTTTCTTACCAATGCTGCAACTATTTCAGAAAGAAGAAAGTCCTAGAATGCATGCCATGCTTAAGAGACTTCTGTATTTTTGTTCTTGTGGAGCACACGAGGTAAGGTTTTGACTGAAACTACTATTACTATTTTTTTTAAAGATTGACCAAAAACACAAAAATCCATCAAGCCTAACCTGTCCAATCTCTTTTAACCTGTAGGTTGGATCAACTGCTTTCCTCAATGTGAACTCTAACAGTTTCTTTATCTAGCAATCAATTCCTAGTCTGTTTCCATTTTATCTCCAGATGTTTTTTTTTTAAAACGTATCTGAAGTTATCTCCCAGGACTGATTCCATTTCACCATTCCTAAAGCTCCTCCTGATCACTCTTCTTGGAATCCAGTGGAAAACAGCTTAATCTGAAGGAGCTGCTTTCTGTTCGCAATTTAAAACAAGTTATAAATAATCCAAAAGCACATGTGGCCTTTCAAATATTTTGTTTTGCTCAAATTATCTCGTTTTCTGAAAACGTGTTTCGAGTCTCTGGCGGATTTCAATGTGAAAGTCGGAGAGGGATGAAGTGCAGGTAGAGAGACAGGAAAGACATTTAGCAAATGTATTTCATCTCGAGGAACAAAAACAGCAAAGTGGAGAAATTCTGATTTATGCTGTTGTGCTCATAACTCTGAGGTTGGAGAAGTAAGTAGGACAGAACGTGAAGTCGTAATTCCAGCGCAGGCCGAGGTTTTCCACCTACTCTGGATTCAAAATCCAACATGGCTGCAGGACGTACGAATCTTATTGGTAACTGCGGTAGCGAGGCAGCCAAACTGTTAGAAATGTGAAGAAAATAAACCGTGGCAACGCTAACGTTTTGACTTCCATCCGCCTTTTTCAAGCACTTCCAGTCTTTAATCATCCAACACATGATGGAGGAAGTTGTGTACAGTTTAAGTTTTGGAAAGTCATCCATGATGTCTGTGTGTTTGTTCTGCGGCGCAGATAAACGTTCTTGAAGCAGAAAGAATGCAAACTGTATGGGGGACAGGAGAAGGAATAATAGTCTGAAGATGAACACGACTGGCATGTCTTGATGTTGCAGCTGAGCTTTATCTGCAGCAAGAAGCCATAAATCAGTCGCACCAGTAAACCATCCTGTCATTGTGGGTGTGGGAGGTTTGGAAGTTTGCAGCATCTGGGCTCATTTGCTGCTTTGTTTCTTGTAGTTTTCTACATTTTGCACTTTATCCTCTCAGTGGAAGGAACACCACGTAATGCAGTTTGTCATCGGAATAAAATGAAATAAAAAAAACGCAATAAAGTTTGTTTTCTTTTATTGTCTGATGGCTCCGAGTCTTTACAGTATTTTCAAAGTTTAACCAGTTCACGTTATTCTGCCTGAGGTGAAGAAGCCGCAGCATTCTCGACATATTTGTAGGCCCGAACACCAGACCGGTCGGTATTAATGTTTACACTTCAGAGCCGCCAGTTGTTGTTTCGATAAAGCCGCTGTTCACTGTACTCGGGGAACGAGACGGGGGACTGACTGCACTGACAGCTCCACAATGGCCGACAAACAGGACATCCTCCCTCGGTGCGTCAGGGCAATTACTCATCCCCTCAAAGTGCACGTGCCGCGCGTTTGTTTTCACCAGTCGCAGCGCCTTAGCATGACAAAAGACCAACAATGCGACATTATTCCCGCCAAAGTGAACCGTCAACTACACTTCATAAAGCGCCTATTGTGTCCAAACACTTGCTTTGTGTCTGTATTTGAGCGTTAAGTCGGGCGTGGAAACCAATCTGCGTCCTCATGCAAATGAGCTCTCGGCGATTGGCATTTTCATACCGATTCCCTGCTTTGCATGCTTTGTGTTTTCTTCGGGAGGCTGACAGGGCTCACCTCTACCTCTGCCTCTGCCTCTGCCAGATGTTGCTTTGCATTTTCCGCTGCCCTCGCGCTCGGTTTCCCTTGGTGTCTTAATATATGTGTTTAGCCCGGCTTAATGAGAAGGATCTGACCCTCTTCTGCCGTTCCTCCTTCTCTGCGGGTTTGTGTGCTTTGAGTGCTCACCCATGTAACCTCTCTCACCCCTCTCATTTCTGTCTCCCCCTTGTTTACAGGGAATTTAAAGAATGTGGTTTAGGACCTGGCAGCCTCAGCCAAGCTCCACACACACACACACACACACGCCGTCTCTCCAAACCAGGTCTACGCTCGGCAGCTTTAATGAAGACAATATGGAGTGGACCACTCCTGCCCCAAGGCAGGGATTGAGCGAACAAGGGAGAAGAGAGCAAGACAGTTTTGGAAAAGATTAGTTGAGTGTTTCCAGGGGGAGAACAGTTTAATAAGGGATGGGGGTTGACATGGTCTCTATTCAATGTTCCCTGTTTTTAATTCCTTGTGTTTTTCTTTTTGTTTTCTTCGTTTTTTTAATGTATGTGGGTTTGTGCAAATGAAAGTTTATTGTATGTTCTTTGTAGTTTTGTAAGACTAGATGACAGCGGTTCACCCCTGAGCGTTCGGTACCAAGGGAGGCATCAGTCGGACATTAAATGGAAAAACAGATTTTTCAGGGCTCCGGTTTCACGGTCTGCCCTGGTCCCGCTGTGCGATTCCAGCCTCTCGTGGACAGATGAGCACTAAAACAGACAAAACATTCGAGTCCCTCCAAGGCCCCGTTAAAACATTTGTTTCTAAACGGGTCTGGAACCTGTTAAAAGGTTTGTGAAACATCCAGAGAGACCTACAGTCTACAAATTGGGAGTCCGGAAAAGTTTGGAAAATGGACGGTCACGCTTGCTTCCAGCTGTTGGCAGACGGCAGAAACATTTGGAATTCTGGGATTTTAAATGAAAAGTAGAAACAATAGATAAAGATAAAGGCCATCTTTTTTTTGTTGCTTTGTTTTGTTTATTTTAGATTAAATGCCAAGATTACATTCTCAAGAAAATAAGAGCAGCTTCTGCATCATAAATGTAGTTGAAGTTGGTTGGAAGCAGTGGAACGACTAGAACTGTAAATATATCAAGGCCGTCCGTAACTACAGGAAATATACACCGTATGAGCAGCGTAACATTTCACATTTACTACTCCGAGTTTCCAACATACCAAAACTGTGAAACTACGTGTTCGCTGAAAGTTTATTGTGAAGGTTTGAGCAAGCTGTGTGAAAGTTTTTGCTAGCTTGCTCAGTAGTTATAACACTTAAACCAGCAGTGTGAGGCGTCCGGTGGTTCCTTGTATTGGGAAATCAGCAGCGGTCAACATCATCAGAGAACCATTTTTCAAAATGTCATGGTGCTGTTTGTGCTTGAGAGACGTCTTCAAATATCCATTTGAAAGGATTCTTAAAATACTGAAATGTTTTTGTTTTTTATTGTCATTTTCATGAAAGCATTTTAAAAGACAATTTATTAGACTAAAGTTTTGCACCACCGTGTCTTTGCAGATGGATTCAAATAAACATGGACTTGTTTTCTGTGACATATGAGAGATGTTTAATTTAGCAGCTTAAAACCTATGGCTACAAAAATAACTACAAAATAATTAATTTGTTTCAAAGTAATAGTGGTGCCATTTGGTACTTAATGATCTGGCTACTTCCCCTGGATATTCAAGGGTTATTGCATCAACCAGAGTTTGGCAGTAAAACATTAGATTTCATGAATACAGTATATACATATGATATATCTCATATATATATGTTTTTGTGTGTGTGTGTGTTCTCAATATATATATACACACACAAATATATGTATATGTACATATATATATATATATATATACATGTAAATGTATATATGTACATAAATGTATATGTACATATATATGTATTTTTGTATATATGTGCATGCATATATATATAAATTATATGTATATATATATATATATATATGCATATATATATGTGTGTTTGTATATATGTATGTACATATACATATATATGTACATACATACATATATGTATATATACACACACACGTGTATGTCCATATATATGTACATATACATATATTTGTGTGTATATATATATATACACACATATGTGTGTGTGTGTGTGTATATATATATATATATATATATATATATATATGAGAGCTTTCATAATATATACATACACATATACACACATATGTATGTATGTGTATATAAAAAAATTCCCTTCTCACCCTTCGGGGGGTGCTCTCTTTCATCCTCTGAGCTCGGGTCCTCTACCAGAGGCCTGGGAG
>CAEGAF010021410.1:0-14274 GCA_903067075.1 Micropoecilia bifurca | reverse complement strand
CAGGTATTGTGTAGTTGGTGCTTTTAATCAGTTTTCAGTTAAATTAATTCAATCCAACTTTATACCAGTCACAAAATGTCACCAAAATCACTCTGTCTGCTAGTCCACAATGTACATTAGCATGTATTTACTACTGTAGCTTGTGTCTGTCAGACAGTCAAGCACATGGTAGCTGCGCTGTGACGTGAAATTGGCATCAGCCAACACATCTTTCCATTTATTTCATTATTTTTTCAGAATAAACAAATCTGGGATGAGTTTTGCATGTTTTGCACTTTTTATACAAATACAAGAGACAGTTTTAATGACAGAAACTGAATTTTTTTCAGGAAATAAGAAATTCGCATTCATTGCCCCGGTGAACAGTAGCATTAAGTAGATGCAGGTGCAATTTTGGTGTTTGCCATCAACAACTGGCTCCTTGGGGGGGGAGAGACTTTAACTGAATCTGTTTCCATAGCAACAAGAAACAGCCCTTGCATTTATTACATCTGTAACTTGTAATTAAGAGAAGACTTTGTAATTAGCAGATCATTTACAAAAAGTGGATCCACCTTTATTATGAGGAACTGCAACATGACTCTTCATGCTGTGATTCCAGTGAAATGATGACGTAAAAAGTCAAACGATGGGTTTTCAACTTGTTTTATGTTCAAAAAGACTCACTTTATTCCAACTGATGAAGTTGAATGGATGAGAAAAAACAAACATATAACAGCCTGACAAAGAATGAAAGCATATTTTAAAGGGAAAATGTCAATTCAACATTAAATAACATGAAATAATGATTGTTAACCATGAGTTTGTGATTCTCCAACAATTACTTAATCCGCTTTTAGTTATTCAGATGTTTCTTGTAATAAAACAACTAACAGTCTCAACAAACAGAGCAGCATATTTTATGATGTAATTCACCAAAAAAACATGTTTAATCGTGTTTTCTTTGAACATAGCGATGCTTCAAGTTCACTGCATTCCCAATAAAACAATAAATACACAGTTGCCTCTTATGTCTTTACTTATAGACTCTCTAACTTTCCAGCGGTGAAAAAATCTCCACATGACCTAAAATCAAAGTATCAAGAAATCAATGATTACTGACTGGAGGTAAAGCCTTTGTACTATGACTTAATCCACATTTACAGAAAAGTTACTCATTTATTAATCCACAGCCACATGAGGTCACATCACATATTTAGTACAACGGGGAGAATCGTGCACAAGATCAGCAAAAATGACAAAAGAACAGGAAAGTCTTCTACTTATTGGTTATTGTATTAAAATGCCTAAATTTTAGTTTTAGCATTGATGATTGCAGTTGGTTGTTTATTTGTACAATAAAATAACCAACCAGGTTAAATCTTAATCTCAACTGGGAAATTACAGAAAATACAAAAATTCAGGATTATGATACTTAGGGTGCAAACAAACCTCAGTCTTGGTTGAGTTAAAGTGAACTATGGTGAAGGTCAAACGCAGGTGAACGAAAAGCGGACCAGAAACGGCTCCAAAAGCAGGAAGTGGACTACAACACAGGGCATTCTGGGTAAATACAACCAAAACAATTATGAACTCTCTAACTTTCCAGCGGTGAAAAAAGCTCCACATGACCTAAAATCAAAGTATCAAGAAATCAATGATTACTGACTGGAGGTAAAACCTTTGTACTATTACTTAATCCACATTTATAGATGTGGATTAGATGTGCTATAGCCTAGCATTTCTCTTGTTGGTGCTATATAGCTTTTGTCTTTGGTCATTTACCAAAGACAAAAGAGAAACCTCGCTAAAATCTGATTTTTGTTTACATTTTGTGAAGAAGGAAGTTGTTCTTGGTGCAGCTTCCATGCTTTCCTCCATCCAGGACCTGTATGGGACTGGGGGTCAGGAAAAGGGCAAGCAGACCCCACACATGCTGGACACAAACTGTTCTGAAGTGGTGTGTTCAAGTGTTTGGCGTCTGGATATCAAACTGTTGAAGCCAGTTTTAACTGAAGCAACCAGATTTAATGTTACGTCATAAGAACTGTGTTTTCAGATTATAACAAAGGAATAATACACTGTTTATACACATCATGTAGAGATGAATTAGTTGAATTAGTGTCATTATACCAATTTATTTTCCTCAGTTCCACCAGGGATAAAACACAACAATCCTTAATCCTACATCTTTTTCTGTAAAGATGTATTTTATAAGATTTATATTCAAAATGACAGAAATTGTAAAGCATCCGCATAACGTGATTAAACCAATACAAAGAGCAAACCCTTCCACGGTGCAGAGGTTTCAATTACCTACAACCAACATGGACGCCAATCACCGCAATTACCATCAAAATACGGGGGAAACGGAGGAAGGCGGCCGGTGAAACACGCAGAAAAACGTACCGTCACCTGAGTGCAGCTGCTCCAACAGAGCCTGGTTCTGTTCCAGGGTTTGATATGATGTTAATTTGAAAAACAGCAGAGAGAAAAGGCGAAATGCGACGCAACAGCAGGCATGTCTGGGAGGAGGGGGCGGGGCCAACGGCTGCGTTCACGGAGCGTCGGACTAAAAGGAAAGAGTTGATTTATATCGATTCTTTTAAAGTAAGTAGACCAGATATTTACTGCCATGTTTGTTATAGTTGACAATTAGACTGTTTTGTGATCTAACACTGCTTTAGATACAGTTTAAAACCTATTTTATTTATTCTTAACGTAGATAAAATCTTACCGGAAATACACACAAGCGTCAGTGAAAGCAACTCCTCAGTTTTATTACTTTTGTTCGTTTTTTCGTCTTATTTCACGTCTTTAATTTATAATCTTATTTTTATGCCTGCAATAAAATCATAATCTCCGCAAATGAAACCGTTACGTTTGTATAATATAACTATCACGTTCATACAACATATAATCACGGTCATAACATAACTGTCACCTTATAACGTGATTGCGCTCGAAAAATTATTTTCCTCCCGGATAGCAAAACGCTTCTGTATCTGAAAATGTCGGAACCATATTTAAGAGCCTGAATGGATTTTTGGAAAACTTGAAATCACTTGGAAGCTGATTAGTTTGACTGTGATTCATTAACACACATATAAAAAAAGCAGAATCGTAATTTAATCTGTTTTTATTGTCAGTGTGCCTTTTGGAGCCATAATCATCAAAATGAAGACAAATAAAGGCCAGAAATGAACACCTGTGTGTTTTTGAATTGAATAAATTAACCTTTTGATTATAGAAATGCTCTAAAAAGTAGTCGAGCTGATAAAAACTGTGAAATCTGGACTAAGAAATAAAATAAACCCCAAAAGAATGATTATACAGTAAACTTTTATTAGGCTAAAACTCTTTGGCTACAGAGTGTTTATGTTGTCAGTATTTATTGTGTCTATTAATGTTGAAATTTAAGCTGCCATAAATAGACACAAATAAACTAAAACATCAGATTATCTCAGTGTTAAAATTCAGATAATCTAAACACAGTTAATACAGTATCACGTCTGCACTGGCTCTGTAATTATATTAATCTGTTAGTAAGAAAATACAAAACAAGGATGTAATCAGGTGAAATGTACTTGGATTTGTCAAGGCCTGCACTGCAAAAACACAAAATCTTACAAAGTAATTTTAGTCTAGTTTATAGTGCAAATATCTTAGTGCAGTTGAAATAAGACAAACTAACTTACAAGTAAGTTTTCTGCAAAATTTGGAGCTTATTTTGAGTAAATCATGGCAGATTAGTTAATTTATAACACAAAATAATGTCTTGTTATAAGTAAAATTATCTAATAGTAGAACTAGTACTTTTTCATCAATATTAAAGAAATTATTTACTTAAATCAAAGTCCTAAATATTTCTAAACACTTGGTTGTAAATTAGTTTTGTCTTATTTTAAGTGTACTAAGATATTTGCACTAGAAACTAGACTAAAATTACTTGGTAAGATTTTGTGATTTTGCAGTGTTGTAGTTCAAGAGGGAAAGAAAAAAATGCAACATAAAGCAAATTATGATCATTTAAAAAATGACTTCATTGTTTCTTTCATTATAGTTCCTTCATTAACAGTCAAAACCTTCAAGAAAAAGCAGAAACTTCATTCCAGATGGAACGATTGCATAAGTGGCAGCAGCAGTGAAGAGATTATATGACATCACTGTAACATCAGCTGGGTTTGGCTTTTGTTACAAACACAGAAACCTTAGTGTCGTTATAAATGTTTAGAGCTAAAAAGGAGATTAATAATAACTCTTCTCCGACTGAGGAGTTTCCGTCGGCTAGATGGAAACTCCTGCAGCTTCTAGTGGCAAATGGCCAGCAGGAGGCGCTTGAAGTCGCCGCTGCACTCGTCCCAGATGGCGTCTTTCAGGGACACGTCGTATTTCTCCAGGTACATGTCTTTGATCGTCTCCAAGTCGAACTGATGGGGGAAAGGAGAGAAACTATCTGTCTATTGAAATAAGTTTCCTGACAATAAAACCAGATTATGGCTCACTGTCCAGGGTGGCATTTCATCATGGGGTGGCACAAGAGATTGAAAGGAAAAGTTAAAATGTTTAGCCCAGGAGTCCCCACATCTAACGATTATTTTAGTTCTTATTGCATAAATGTTATCAGAAAATAGCAAACATACGGCAGCATATTAAGATCATTACAGACAAAAAAACAAAAAGGGAAAGGAAATTTCTGCCCCCAAAAAACAAGAGAAAAATCCAGAAATGTTGACATCAATCTTAGAAATTCTGACTTGAAAAAGTCCAAATTTGCTCATAGAAACTGACATTTTTAGATTAATTTGAGATATTTTCTACAAAAAAAACTAATAGTAAAAAACACGTAGAAATTCATGAGCTTGAAAAGTAAAAAAAATTACCGGAAAAGAAATTAATCTCATAAATTTTTTTGAAAAAAAAAAAAAAAACATGAACATTTCTGAGACTGATCTCAGATTTTGAGTTTTTTTCAAGCAAATATTTGACTTTAGTAGCTCAGAAATCTCTTGTTTTTTCTAGAACATTTCTGTGTTTTTTGACGTAAATTTGCTCTTTTTCTCTCATCTCCAGCGGCCCTAAAACAGACAAACGCTCTATAGAGCTGGACTCCTGTCTGCGGGTTTGGCTCCACCTGGTGGACGCCAGAGTAACTACCTCGGAGCGGCACACGATGATCCGGATCAGGGTGTCTTCATCTGTTCCTGCTCCCTTCATGGCTTTGTGCAAACGCCTGGCGAAGTACAGCTGCGGGTTTTTAGCCACTCTGACTGCGGGGCCAAGAAAAGACTCAACATTTACGACTTTAAACATTTAATCTAAATGTTTAAAAAACGTTTGATCTCTTCCTTACCCAGAGCAGTGTAGCACTTCTTCAGCGTTCCAGACGTTTCGTTGTCAATAGCGTCCAGAATTTCAGTACCAGAAAGCTGCCAGTGGAAAATGATTGGCATCAGAAATAAACTTTGTGTTTGTAGCTTCAAAAAGTCATAAACGAGATTTGAGGAAAACAGCAGAAGAGCCTGAATGAGACCAATCGACCCAGGATTATGAAATTAATCCTAGAATGACTTCATTTTTTGCATAATTTTGAATTTAATCTCAGAATTATGAATTTTGCAGAATTCTGACTGCCAACTCAGGACTATTATTTTTCTCTCTCTGAATTTTGCAGTTAATCTCAGAATTCTCTTTTCTTTCCTAAATTTTTCATTTAATCTCAGAATTATAACCTTTTTTCCTGAGAATTATAACTCTTCTGAGATTAAAGTCCTAATTCTATTTTTTCAGTGACTTAATCCTCTTCCATTCTGAAATCAAGATTCTTGATTCCCTCCACAATCCATCTTTTCTCTTTTACAGATTAAATAGCCGTATAGTGTGGCTGCCTGCCGATATACTGATAATCTGAACCTATAATCTGCTGTGGCTGCCAACACCTGCTCATATATCTTGAAGGTGGCCTGCAGCTGCAGGTAGTTCCTGCTGGCCAAGACGTAGCTGAAGGTGGATTCATCCGTCCCGAAGCGACCCTCGCCGGCCTGCAGGACACCGCCGATTAGTAATGAAGCTGATCATTATTGATTATAGATTTTATAGATTTTGGAAGCGGCACCTCGAACAGAGCGGTGGCATCTTGGTCCGCCAGATCCTCGTCCACATCGTAACTCTCATCTCTGTTTCCCTGTAAGGAGAGCAGATGTGAGGCTCCATGACTCTGGTAATCAGAGTCGGGCTGGACTGAGGCCAGTGTGTGTGTGAGAGAGAGAGAGAGAGAAAGTGTGTGTGTGTGTGTGTGTGAGAGAGAGAGAGTAAGTGTGTGTGTGTGTGTGTGTGTGTGTGTGTGTGTGTGTGTGTGTGTGTGTGTGTGTGTGTGTGTGTGTGTNGGTCCTGAACAATTCCTCTTCAGACAGAGAGAGTCAGTGTGTGTGTGTGTGTGTGTGTGTGTGTGTGTGTGTGTGTGTGTGTGTGTGTGTGTGTGTGTGTGTCATGACGGGGTGCGGTGAGAGTGAGCTCCGTTTCACTGCAGGAGTTGAGTTTCCTGCGCTGAGTGGAACCTCGGTACCTGCAGCAGAGCCATGAGGAGGTTTCTAACGTCTCCGCTCGTATCGCTCTCGATATCCGCTTCCAGGTCGCGTTCATGCACTAAAAAACACACATAACAGGAAGTTTTCATCTTTCACTTTTCCTTGAACAGATTATGATTGATCTACTGGCAATTCAAAACATGTTTGTTACGTTTTTTGCACAAAATTATTCCTAGATAGTGAGATTTTAGTCTTTTTTAGCTCTTTTCAGAATGAGCTGTTTTAGAGGGTCTGGCCCTTTAAATCTAAATAATCTGCTGATGGCCACGCCCCCAAACTCAACGTTTACACTCGCATGTGAAAATGGCTGCCGATAGATTCACAAATATGCAACTGTACATCTTTGAAAAGCAGAAGTGGAGCCTCCTGCACAAACAACAACAATCTAGAAAGTGGTTTCTGGATGGTAAGTCAACAACAAACCACCTGTCTTTTTCCAGCAGCCATTGTACATTTCATTTACATTTGATTGTTTTCTCCATAAATTGTATTTAATAATGTTAAATAAAAAATAAAGAAACTGTTAGAAATGTTATTTTTACTATTTTCTCCACTATTTGCTCCACATAAAGCAGAAAAACCAGCTGATCAAACATGCTGGAGCCCCGCTGGGGTTGCTAGGTAACGGGGCTGGGCTTAGCTGGAGTTGCTAGGTAACAGGAATCTGATTTAACTATCATAAGGTTTTTTAAACAGCTCATTTTCCAGACACCAAAAATCGTACGAGTGGGTTTTTCCTAACTGGTTGGACTGTTTTAATAATTAGCTGAGACTCAAATGGAAGAACAAAATCATAAAAAAATTTTAATTTTGCGTTATACACCCACTTTAAAAAGATGTTTTAATTTTATAATCGGCTCTAATTTGATGAATATAATCCGTTTCTCTGTCTGATATCTAAATTCTTCTGTTCTTCCTTTGCATGCAGAAACAAACCTAAACAACAAACCCTTCCTCATCCTCATCCTCATCCTCATCCTCATCCTCGGCTCCTGCATCATAATCTGAGTCCTAAGATTCTTTATCACTTTGTAAACTTTAAAAACTGTAAAAACTGGAAGGTTGAAGTAAGTAGGTATTTTCCTGAAGCCACGTCAAGCAGAAATCCTCAAACACAAAAGTATTTAAAAAGTGTTGGAGGTGAATAATTTGTTCCAGAAATGATGTCCAGATGAGTAAAAAGTAAATCAAACATTTGAAGTTTATGACGAACTCAGACACTGAGAGTCTGTTGGAGCAGCAGAGCCTTAAAGCTGAACCTTATAATTAACTGACCTGACAATCACTGCTCTGCTCTCTGTTATTAGGTGACTAGTCTGTATTTTTCATGAATTCAAAGCCCCACCACATAAACAGTTTAACTTAACTAAATCAAACTCAGTGCACTGAAAAAATGAAGCATTTTTATTTGTTCATGCTGATCTGGAAGGTTTGGCTGGTTTTTAAGCTTCAGTCTTAAAGGGGAAGTTGGAGCCAGATGGGCTAAAACAAAGCTTCACTCAACAATAACAACCATTAGTCACTCTGACTCATTTCCTTTAAAGGCTGACAGGAAATACTGACAGTAGATATTAAAAGGTTTAGGGACTTATATAAATAGTATGAATAATTAAAATGCACAACTTACCCTGAAAGTAGCATTCCTTAAACATGGCGATGTCCTGGTGACAGGAAACAGAAACGCAAATGTTATTAGGAAAACATTTTTCTCAAATTACTGATTAGCTCCACTAAATGTTAACCTGCAGACAGAAAGTGGACCAGTTCTTATTCTGGATCGGTGCTGCTCACATCACATGTATCCAAATATTGTCCTCAAGTGAGAAGAAGTGTTTGGTAAAAGATTTACTCAACTACTGAGTAAATTATCAAATTATTAATCATTTAATGATTAAAAATTACATCATCAGATGGAACAAAATGTAAAGTTAAGTGGAAATTTTGGTATTTTAAGGAACACATGAAAATAATTCATTTAAATAACAAAAATCAGGCAAAAATATTTCTTTCCAAATCAGCTTCTTTCAATAAAAAACTTTAATAAAACCTGCAGGTGTGAGTCTGTGTCTGGTGAAGTTTTGGTTAAAACATTTTTGTTTTTCATTCAGTTGATAGAAAATCCAGAAGTTTTAATCAAGTAAGAGTAAAATAATTAATAATGAAATTAATAAATTAAAAGTAAAAAGTACAGCGCAGTAAAAATAATCCTTAAATTTTTTGGTTTTTTTTTTTTTTTTTTTTTTTTTTCAAAAAGCTGCTCAAGAAAACGTAACTGAGTAAATGTAACTGATAGTGGCTGCATATTGAAGAAGCTCTGATATTTTATTTTGTTTTGTTTCTATCATTATTTTCATTATGTCCAGAGATGACGTTGCCTGTTCACACATTTAAAATGTCATAAATCAGAAATAAAACAAACAAATCTGTTCAAGAAAAACATCAAAAACCAAAAATAAGAAGCTGCAATACCCAGATTACATAACGGTGCACAGCCTTAACCCATTGCTGGATGATTCGATTCCAGCATCACGTCTGAAATCAATTAGAATAAATCTGATTAGAAGAAATAAAATTAACTGAACCAAGCTGAAATTTCCTGATATCTATGTTTGCTAAGGATCAAAAGTATCAGCCTGGAGAAAAGCCAAAAAAACCAAACAAAAAAATCAAACAATCGCAGCCATCAATTGTCCTGAATTAGTAAAAGGAAACTTTCTGGACTAATCAGGAAAATTGCAAAGAAAAAAAACAACTAAACATCCAGGTCAAGTTAAAACCTCCAAAACTTTCAAGGAAGATGAATTATGATTTTTAAAAATACCAAAGAGATGAAATCCCAGGTATCTGATTGAATGTTACAAAGGAATTGTGGTTTATTTGAGCCCAACCATAAAACAACTTAATGAGGGGAAAATTTATAATATTTTATCATTTTAACAAGGGTGTAAGAAGTTTTCCCCCCATCATTATCTATATTATGTTTTCAAAAATGTTTTCAATACACAGAAAAAGAAAACTCTCACAACTATTGTTTAGTTTCAGGAGAAACTAAACTATTGTCCAGCATCCAATTTGTCTTTTCTTGCAAGCCAGATATTTATGAGAAATCTTAAAGCAGCTCTTAGTAAAAACTAGAGTTTATGAGAAAAGAGAAACAATCAAAGCAACAAAAGTTTCTCCATTTTTTCCTAGAGTTGCTCCAAATTATTTTATTATTGTGCAAAAAAAACAACCAAACAAACCTGAATGTGCAATTCACACATAGTAAGGAAGTCAAGTACAGAGAGAAAGAAGATTATTTTAGGACCCTGCAGACTAAAGAGTTGTGTTAAGTCAGTGCTTCTCAATTATTTTCTGTTTCGCCCCGCCTAGCAAGAAGAAAACTCTTCGCGCCCCCGAGTCCTCACCGTGACTATCCGTCGCTGCTTAACATTTTATCCTTAACATTAAAGAAAAGAAAGACATATGGCCAAACTTACAAAGAATAACTTTATTAAATCGTGTTTTAAGTCTGCAACAGAAAAGATGTGGTAGCTACCTTATATGATGCTAACGGCGCTCGGTGCTTTACTGAAGGAGCCTCACACAGCGGGATGACTGTTGGCAACATTCAGCACGTTTCCGCTGAAAAAACTAGCGGCTTATCGGCGTGATTGGAGTGTAACGTATTTAAGTGACGCCCTGGTTTATTTGGCTTCATGCTGTTCGCTGCCAGCATTTAGACACAGCAAACACACCGTCAGTCTCTCCTCCAACTGTAGTGACAGTGAAGCCAAGCGCTAAATGCGCTTCGTCGTATTTCCTCTCTCAGCTTTCGGGTGACTTTCTTTTGTCTCATTATCTTTGTCTCTCTCTGCTTTTCTTTTCATCCCTGTTAAAAACTTTTCCATGTTGGGGGCAGTTAGGTTGAAAAACGGAGGTTATAGACAGAAGTAACAATGACAGCGCCACTGCCCCCTACTGTAGTGGATGTGCAATTACACATTATACTAGTACGGCCCAAAAAAAAAAAAAAAAAAAAAAGCCTGTTCCTGGGGTCACACGCCCCCCAGGTATCGCCCCGCTATTTGAGCACCACTGTGTTAAGTTAAGATGGCGGCTCACAGCGTTGGTGGCGGTGCAGAGCAGTTCCACCAGGACGTCCTCGTCGGTTCCCGGCCCCTTCATGGCCTTCCTGAGCTCCTTCACGGCGTAGACGACGGGCGGATCCAGCATGGCCAGGATGGCGTTCTCGAAGTTTCCCGACAGCTCACTCTTCAGCACATCCACCAGTTCCTGACCCGCGAAACAATAAGCAGGAAGGTTTAAAGATACGCAGAGATGTGAGCCGGGTTTTCTCTAAAGGTTAATGGAGGAAGCCGCTCACATCGTCGTATTTTTCAAAATAAGCCGCCTTGATTTGCTGCCGCTGCGCTGAGCTGCGGTTAGCCAGGATGTCAATGATGGCCTTTTCATCGGTTCCTGAAAGAAAGACCCAACGGAGCAGAACACGGCGGGAAGAAAACCTCAAGATCATCCAAGATAATCACACCTTATCTCATCACAACCAAAAAACATATTTTATTTATTTTTAGTTATATTCAATTCATTAGTTTATTTATTTTTACAAATAATTGTGGATTTAAGTTTGGACTTTGACTAGGCCATTCAAACATATGAGTATACTTTGACCTAAACTTTTCAATGTTTAAGGTCGTTCTCCTGCTGGATGGAGAAACTGTATGGAGGACAAATCCTGACAAAATTTCTAACAATTGACTTTATAGAGTAACTAATGTGCCAAATGTTGTACCCAAAAATAATAAAAAATTAAAAATGAGACCTATTTTATTCTACAGTGTAATATAAATTAGTATTTACTATATTCAATAGTATTAATTTGACATTATTACCATAATTTCAATTCAATTCCTATTTATTTAATCATGTAACAGTAAATGTTATATGATAAAAATAAACAACTGTTGTTTTGTCTGAAGGTTCCTTATTTATATTTAATTGTCCATTCTACTTCCAATCATACTCTTCTTAATTAATAACTTTTTCTAATTTGTCATTTTTTTATTTAATAACTTTTTCTGTCATACAAATATTTCCACATTTCTGTTTTTCTTTTTATTTTCCCGACTCTTTGTAGTAATGACAACACAAAAGTTTGAATAAAACTTTCATGTACAAAACATCCAACTTTTAAAAATTCTTATGTTGTTTGTTCTTGTAAAAATAAAAATGAAATCTCATAAATGTGATTTATAATATTTGAAACCTACCGAACCCTTTGCAGGCTTTGCGGATGGCCTTGATGTCTGCCACCACGTCAAAATCCTCATAGGGAAAAACTGTGGGCTGCAGGAAGATAACAAGGCTGTTATGCAACAGATGCTGATTAGATCAAACTAATTATCGAGATTCAGAGCTGCATGAAGCAGCAGGCGGGTTGGGGTTGTGTGGTTAAGGCCTCAGGTTGAAGAATTCAGGCCCAAAAGTCCAAAAACAAACCTGGTTGGGTTATCAACCAAAAAAAGGGTTTTTATTTCAAATTAAAGGTCACAGAAAGTAACATACAGAACAGTTTCACTTTCCTTTTCCATACTGTTAATGAACAATGACTTTGTTTCTTACGGTCTCCTCAGAATGAAAACCAGTTATTATTGTTTGTCTTATTTGTGAAACAGGAGAAATGATGGCTTTCAGGTATTAAAACAGTTTATATTTTCACTACTTCAAAGCAAAATAAGGTACATAAGAGAAAGTTTTAAATCCATAATTTTAGATTTTAGTCATAATTTTGAGTTTTTAACTACAAAATCTTTCTTTATTTCATGACTTAAACCTCAAATTTCTGAACTGAAATATCACAATAATAAAATTAAATCTTAAAATACATCACCTAATAAGGACTACATCCCTAAATTATAACTATATTTATTGATTACGACATTATTTCCAATTGTTTTTAATTAATATTTCCTATAATTAATGATGTTTTAACAATATATTTTATTTTAATCTCATAACTGTAATTTTGTCATCATTCTGACTGTTATATGTACGCAAGTAAGCGAGAGAATCCGGTTAAAGGATTGTCAAAGTACAAGATCCTCCAGACACATAAAACGAAAATATTTAATTATTTTAAAGTTCGTCTAAAAACCCATTTATTTTACTTGGCTTTTAACTCCAGCAGGATCTAGTCTTAAAGTGTGTTTTTGTTTTTAAACTGTAAGAGTTTTTTATTTATTTTATTTTATTATGTTGAGTTTTAATGTACAGCACTTTGTATCAGCTGTGGTTGTTTTAAAGTGCTTTATAAATAAAGTTGGATTGGATTTCTTTGTGCGGCCGCTGCCAATTGGTCCACGGACCGGTACCGGTCCACGGACCAGGGGTTGGGGACCACTGCTTTAAAGCTCCTCTTTATGAATATAAACGCCATAGTTATGAATTCACGCTTACATATAATTAACTTAAGGAAATATAATAATTGTAACCTCCTCATTGCTAAGAATTAAAATCTTTAAACCTCATACAGAAACCATTTTATTTTCTTTACGTAGTTTACGTAGAGAAGAGCCGTAACCCCCACCAGTGGGATCCACAGAGCCCCACTCAGCTAACGGCGGCTTTCCGCAGAGGAGTGGCTGTTTCCTCTGACTCGGCGTCTGTCTCACGGTGACTCTTAAAGAAACATCTTTATCTCATAAATCAGAGGCTCTTTACTTCCTCGGCAGCTTACGTAAAAAAAGCGTAACATACACTCTCTGGGCATTGTCCGTTACGTCACACGACGCACTCAGCAAAACCCAACGGTTAAAAGTCGAGATGGCGTCAGAACTGAGATAAAATTTGACAGTTTTCGGAGATACGCAGCCCACTTACTTGACAGTTGCCCATTTCTGTTCCTGCGGTACCGGATGAAGTGGTCGGCGGCGGTGGGTCTGTGGGAAAAGTCGTCGCCACGTCGCGAGTCCAAAGTGTTACCCGAAAAGCAGTGGGAGCCGGAGCGTGACGTCACCGCGGACCGTCCGTTAACCGTTACGTTCCCATGTGACGTTTTCCTCAACTATCCCTTTTTAAACCACCTCTCTGCTCGTTTTATTGGAACAATATGGACATGTAAAGTCAATATTCAGTATTTGACAACAATGAAATAAAATACTAGATTCACTTCAGGGCCGGCTTAAGCCTTTTTGGGGCCCAGAGCAGATTTCCATTGGATTTCCTCCATACTGAAATATTAACACCTCATTCTTTATCATTCCCAATCTACTGTATGTGTGTCACATACCTATTAACATTAGTATAATTTATAATTGTTTTAAACTATACCAATGTTATTGTGGCTTGATTGTAACAATACAGGTGTAGTGGAACATATTCAAAACAAAACACAGAAATGGAAAGTTTAACTTTTCTTAAACCCATTTTAGTCTTATAGACCAATGTTTATTTAACAACAAGAAAAAGGGGTGTCAATCTTTTAACACTCTCAAAAGTGTTACTTTAACACCTGCTGACTTTGACACATATGTACACTTTTGGGTGTTAATTTAACACTGGCATTTTTACTGTGTACAAACGTGTCCATATCTCACAATTCATTTTATAATAACACGTATATCATTCTGGGCATGCTAGTTGCCGTTAGCACCGTTGTTTTTATTCAAACTTCAGCAGTTTTCTAGGTGTTCTGCTGAGGTAGTGACAT